>SNQN01000309.1:60446-107695 GCA_008642245.1 Bassia scoparia
TCTGATGAATACAGCTGGTCTGAACAGCTGAGATACTGTTCTTGGTCACTTGAAAGATAGTGACATGTATGCTAACAAGTTATACTGTGCAAATTACTATATGTGTTTGGCATACAAAAATTCTAACTATTGAAGCAGAAAGTCCTTCGAGGAAGACTCAAGAAGATCAAGCTTATATTGAAGATTAAGGAAGCTTCGAGATGTTGAAGAACATTGACGATTAGTTCTAGGATTAGAATAAGTCTTCTTGTTGTATTAGTGCATGAATGTGTGTGTTGCGTGCTTGTATTATTGGTTGATGGCATTGGGCTTTGAACTTTCTCTCTTAGAGTTAAAGGCAACTAAACCGATTGGTTGGTTGACTTTGACCCTACCAGTTAGGAAAACAGTTGTACTGTTCTCACAACGCGGATCATCTTGTTGAGCAAGAAAAGATTTTTAGAAAGTTTTCTTAAAAATAATTTTTGGAAAGTTTATCTTAAAACGGTATTATGGAAACTTCAAAGATGATCTAGTGGGAATATATGTTTGGATATATGGTTATTACTTGAGATGCAATTAAAGTAACATAAGATATTATATCATCTTGTATGGAATAATATCTTATGGGACTTTCCTAAAATATAGGGAGCAGATATATCTTTATTTCTCTCCTATATTCTAGGGTTGCGTCACTAATAATTGCCAGGCCTTCGGCTATAAATATCCATGCAGATAGACTCACAAAAACACTTATCTCCACGTTCTTAATAGATGTATCTTTGAGAGAAAGAAAGAAAGAGCAAGTCTTAAGCCTAGATTAAGCAAGTACAATTCATACACACGAGTGCACAAAGAAGTTGAGAATTCATATACTCTTGTAAACTCAGTGAGTGAGTAAATTGAGAGATTTGCATTGCGTTGAATCGCCAAAGAAGGGGTTGTTGATTGGGTAGCAATTGTGAGTTCAGTTGCGAGTGCTTGTGAGTACAAGTGCGATCTAGCACACTTGGGTTGAGTCTGGGGGTGACAATTGTATGTGTGAGTTAACCTACGTTGTGAGTGAGAGTTGCTTTGTTATTTCGGAGTAGATTTAATAAAAGTGACTAGGGTAGGAGGACGTAGCACAGAGTTGGGTGAACCTCGTTAAATTTGTGTGTCTTTATTATTATTGCTCGATATCGTTCTACGTACTGTTTAACACTTATTTCGCCGCGAGATCCGTCCAACTGGTCTACTCTACTAAAACAGTACACAATGGAAAATTTTAATAGACACTCAATTCACCCCCTCTTGAGTACCTTCGGGAAACTTTGAATTGGTATTAGAGCCTAAGCTTCTTGTACGGTTAACACTCAGAGAAGTTAATATGAGTACTCAGGAGATGCAAGCAATTGGATACGACAACAAAACTCCCAAGTTCAATGGAAAGAACTATGCCTGGTAGAAGAACAAAATGCATAACATCATCATTGGCATTGACTATGAATGCTGGATGATTGTGAAGAATGGTCCAACCGTGGTCAAGCAGATTGATTCATCAGGTGTTGTTCATGTGAAGAAAGAAAGCGAATACATAACCACATACTACAAGACACTGGAGAAGAATGCTAAAGCCATGTCCATCCTACAGCAAGCCGTTGTAGAGAACGAGACCAACAGGATCTCAGCATGTCAGTCAGCCTAGGAGATCTGGGATACCCTAGAACTTGCATATGAGGGTACCAGCGAGGTAAAACATTCTAAGATTGATTTACTTATGTCAAAATATGAAGCTTTTAATATGAACAAAAACGAGAATATAAATGATTGCTTTGGACGCTTCATGACCATAGTAAATGATCTAAAATCGCTTGGTAAGAACTTTACTGACGAGGACCTGGTAAGGAAGATGCTTAGAAGCCTTACAGGTGCTTGGACAGCAAAGGTGACTGCAGTGTATGAGGCAAAAGATTTAACTGTTCTCACACTAGAACAGTTGATCGGTTCTCTCATGACACATGAGATGTTGGTTGATGCCAAAACAGACAGGGAACCAGTAAAGGGCATTACATTGAAGGGAATAGTTGATGAAGATGAAGAAGATGGTATTGCCATGATGGCCAAACGCTTCGAGAAGCACTTCAGAAACCAGAGAAAATTTATGAAGGGTAAGAATTCCAGTAAGACTAACTCTTCTAATGCAGGTTGTTTCAAGTATGGTGAAGTTGGACATCTCAATTAAAACTGTCCCAAGTGGAAGGATAGGCAAAGCATGAAGAATGAGAAACAAGAGTTTCAAAGAGCCATTATTGCTTCTGTGTGGGGCAATTCAGAGTCTGATTCAGACGAGGATGAAGACTCATCAGAAGACAAAGTCTGTATGACTGCTTTCCTTGAACACTTTCCCAAACCAGTCAGGAGAACAGTAGTCAGAAAAGATGTCTCATGGCCAAAACAAGAGAACCTAGTTCACAACAGGTAGCTATCTTTAAAATTCGTGAAGATATGTATAGTTATGATAGAGATAATATGCTTGAATGCTTGGAAACTGTGCTTGATGAAATCTTGGGTTTAATTACCTCTTATATAGAGGGTAAAAAGAACCTTAAGAAGAAAACAGAAGAATATGAAATTGCTAGTGCTAGTTATGATCACTTACAAGATGTTTGCATGCAATTAAAAGATGAAAAAGCTGAATTAGAAGTAGCACTAGACTAGTGTAAAGTTGAATTGGAAACAGTTAAGTCACAACTTCATCAAAATGATTTTTCCGATGATGAAGGTGGTGGTTTAATTGGTCCTCTGGTTGTTTTTAGTCAAAATCTAGAGGATCCAATCAACTTTGCTGCAGCCAAGGAAAGGGTAAAGAATCATAGCAAACCTGACCTATTGCAAGCTTTCAACTTGTTATTAGATGATGTTTAGGAATTGCATAGTGAATTTGTCGAAACCAAAGCTGCACTTCTTACTGTTCCCCCAGCTCATCCTGATCCAAAAGTTAGTCAAATGATTGATGAGTATGAAGGATAAATATGTGATCTAGTTTGCGAAATTCATGAGTTGAAGAAGGGTAAGCAGGACAATTCTGTTAATGTGAATAATGAGTCTGCAGTTTCAAGTCTTAAAATGGATTTTGAAAAATTGAAAATTGATTTTAAATCTATGGATGAATGGAATGTGCTTTTATTGAAAATGCTTGAAACCAGAGACAAAGAGCTTGAAAAGAGTCAAAATCATGTTGACAAACTACTGACTGCCCGTAGCAATCTAGATCATATAGTGTCTGTTCAGGGAAACAGTAGTCGTACTGGTCTAGGGTATACTGCTAGGAGGAACAATTCCAAGTGGTCACCCAGAGACACTACATGGGTTCAAGAATACAAGAAAGGTAAGTATGTGTCTGCCAAAGATATGCATGTGTGCAATTTCTGTGGTAAGGGTGGACACAAAATTGATGAATGTATTCATAAGAGGAGGAGCAAAAGCAAGAATAGTAAATATGTTAAGATGGTCTGGGTTAGGAAGGACAAAAAGTAGACTAGTGGTGATGAATTGGGACCCAATCCTGATTGGGTTCCCAAACCTAACGTTTGATTTGCTTTTGCAGGCTAAAGTGAGAGGAGATACTCAGATACCTACTGGTATTTGGACAGTGGCTACTCAAGACACATGTCAGGACATAAAAAATAGTTTCTCTCACTTGCAACCTATGATGGGGGAAGAGTCACATTTGGAGACAACAGTAAGGGTACTATTGTTGGTCTAGGTAAGGTTGGTAAGTCTCTTTCCCAAGCTATAGAAGATGTATATTATGTTGAGGGCTTGTAGCATAATCTCTTGAGCATATCTCTACTATGTGACAAAGGCAATAGAGTCGAGTTTCAAGCTGATCTTTTTCACATAGTTAACACTCAAATAGATGAACTGGTCTGCCAAGAACTAGGTTTAAGGATGTTTACATAACATACTTGGATCAAATCCCCAAGGACAAGTCCATTTGTTTGAGTGCAGTCGCTGAAAAGAATCAGTGGCTATGGCATAAAAGGTTTGGGCATGCTAGTCTTACACTTCTGAACAAACTCAAAACCCATGACTTAGTGGTTGGCTTGCCAGACATTAAGTATGTGGTGTATAGAGTATGTTCAGAGTGTGCCAAAGGAAATCATGTCAAATCATCTTTTAAGCCAAATAGAGAGATTAGTACAACCAGACCACTTGAACTGATCCACATAGGTTTGTGTGGTCCTATGTGCGTGTAGAGCAGGAGCGGATACAGGTATGTCTATGTTATAGTCAATGAATACTCTAGGTACACTTGGACTCTATTCTTGTCTTCCAAAGATGAGACCTTTGAGGAGTTCGAGGTGTTAGTAAAACAGTTGCAGAACCAGTTGAACTGTCCACTAGTTGCAGTAAGATCTGATCATGGTACTAAATTTGAGAATGCAAGTTTTACTAAGTACTGTAGGGACAATGGAGTAAGTCACAACTTTTCAGCTCCAAGAACTCCACAACAGAATAGAGTGGTAGAAAGGAAGAACAGAACCTTTGAGGAGATGGCCAGAACAATGCTAATTGAAAGTGGTCTCCCTAAGAACTTTTGGGGAGAAGCAATAAGCACAGCATGCTACATTCTAAACAGAGACTGCTTCGTCCCATTCTGAAGAAGACACTTTATGAACTCCTAAGGGGAAGAAAACCCAACATTGCACACTTGAGAATATTTGGTTGTAAGTGTTATGTGCATAACAATGGGAAGGAACAGTTTGTTGAACCCCAGTTTTGATGAATGAACAACAACAAAAAGCAAACTCATGTGTTTTGTATATAATGTGTGTGTTAGATGTGATTTACAGGAAATAAGTATTTAAAGTCTTAATGGAGTGAGGATCATCCAAGAGTGGAAAGGGAGTTCCTGTGGCTTTGAAGATTTAAGAGTTCATGGAAGAAACTCAAGAGCAAGGAACTCGAGTCCCTTGAAGAACTCAAGACTCGAGATCTACTGGTGGAATCATCAGGGTATAATAAACTTAGGATTTTATATTTTAGGTTTATTGTAAATTTGGCATTAATGTGTGGAAGTTTGGCTCAATAAGATATATATCAGGTTTAATAAGTTAATTTTATTAATAGATATAAATTAAGGTTGGTATTAAAAAAATATCTTTATGAAATAAATAAATCTTAATTAATTAAGTTTTCGAATAAAATCTTTTTAAATATACTTTACCAGTTTTATCTTGTTAAAGTTAATTTATGAAAATATGTTTTTATATCTTATGCATTTTAACGGATTAAAATAGTGGAGTTTGAAAATATCTTTTAACTGGTTTTGAGAAATTTAAGGAAGCATTAAACTTGATGAGCAAGGAAAATCAGTTGAGAAAATTAAGGAACGACTATAATGAACTGAAAGATTAAGAACGTGGGAAGTGGACTTGCATGCCAAGTTCCACTAATGCACTATCTCCTACATAGTAGGAAGTAATGCATGGTGGACCCACTGCTTGATTACCACGCACAAACTTCATCTATAAATACAGAAAAAGAAATCCGTTTTAGAAACACTTGAGCAAACAAAAGAAATTGAGTCATTCTAACACACAAGTGCCAAATAAGTTTTAGTTTACAATCGAGTTGTAATTGCTTCAAGTAGAGTTGTTACTTGAAGAGGACTTTGAGTGTTGTATCTCAAAGGGGCTTTGGGTTGAGAGTTAATCTAGAGAGGCTTGTAAGAGAGTGGAGCTTGCAAGAGTTTAAGTGCTCAATCAACAGAGGGGTTGGTTGAGAGGCTTTCAAGTTCGAGAGGAACTTGAAAGAGGTCTTAGATTGTATTAGGTGTTGTATCCAAATAAATCTAAGAAGAAATCCTGTGTGGTATCAGGTCACAGTTTTATCTCTTGACTAGTTGTCAAGGAGAGTTTCTGTGTTAGTGAAACTCCCATCTCGTGTATCTTTGCTTTCTAAGTTTTTAATTCCGCAAAAATCTTAAGTTCCCTTAAGTTATAATTCACCCCCCCTCTTGTAACGTTCAGTAGATCTAACAATTGGTATCATAGCCGAGTTCCTCGCATAAACCAGGAAACCCTGCCTAGGCAATTGCTGAACTCAAGAAACTCAAGATGAACAATCACGAGAAACTCGAAGAAGGTTACTCAACTCAACGTCCTCCCATGTTTAATGGGAAGTTCTACTCCTACTGGAAGAACCGGATGGAAATCTTCTTCAAAGTTGAGAATTATCAAGTATGGAGAGTCATTGAAGCTAGTGATTTTGTTGTCACCAAAACTACTACTTAAAAGGAGGTAATCCCTAAACCCATCTCTGAATATGACTATGACAAGATGGAAATTAATGCATTTGCTGTTAAACTCCTTCACTGTGGACTTGGACCACATGAACACAATCGTGTCATGGGGTGCAAGAACGCTAAGGAGATTTGGGATTTACTTCAAATCACTCATGAAGGTACTAATGAAGTAAAGAGATCCAAAATCGATCTCTTAATGTCTAAATACGAGAGATTTGAAATGATACCCAAAGAAACTATTCAAGAAATGCTCACTCGTTTCACTAATATTATTAATGAATTAGTTTCTCTTGGAAAGCAAATCCCAGTTGATGAACAGGTGAGGAAAGTCCTTCGAAGTCTTCCTCAAGATGAAAGATGGAGAGCCAAGGTCACTGCCTTGCAAGAAACCAAGGATTTCACCACGTTTAACATTGAGCAGCTTGCGGGTTCTCTCATGACCCATGAGTTGCACTTAATCTCAAGCAGTTCTAGTGAAACCCACAAGGCCAGGAACTTAGCCCTCAAGGCTGATGAGACAGAAGAATCTGAAGTTGATGATGAGGAGGCTGCCATGCTGGTAAGGCGTTTTAAACGTATGTTTAAACCTAATAAATCTAAAGGTTTTGTTAAAAGAGCAGGTACCTCAAAGATTGAGCATCTGTGTCATCGATGTGGTGCTTCTGATCACTGGATCAAAGACTGTCCCATTGCCATAACTGAAAAAGAAAAAGGGAAGACCAAGGAAACATGAAAGGGAACTAAAAACTCCTTTAACAAGACTGATATGAGGAAAGCCATGATAGCTGCACGAGGAGACTCCGAGACTGATGGAGATGAGGATGATCAGAATGAAAATGAAACCGCCAATCTTTGTCTTATGGCAAAGACTAAAGAAACTCAATCTCGAGAGGTATTTCCTCATCCCCAAAACTTAATGACTTTCTCTAAATCAGCTTTAGTTGATTTAGTTTTGGCTTAGGATGATGATTAGAGAGTAGTAACTAAAAGCTTAACTGAAACTGAAAAGGCATTAGAAGTTGCTCTGGAACACAGTGCCTGGATTGAAAATCAAAGGACTAATGTTCAGGGAAAATTCTTTGAACTTTTCGATAAGAATCGTCTCTTGAAGGAACTTATGGAAAAGATCAAATATGATAATATTATGTTAAATATTGAATTGACTCAATACAAGCTCATGTGTACTGATTTGAATGCTCCAAGTTCCTCCAAACATACTTTTAACAAAGATTTTGAAAAACTCAAGATGGAACTTGAGGAACTTAAATTTGATAAGCTCAAATTGGAGAAGGAACTTGAGGCACAAAAAACAGAGATGTTCATCAGTACACAGTGCTAAAATGGATTGAGAATGCTCAAACCAAGAGAACTGAAGGACTAGGCTATGTTCATGTTAATCATAAAGGAAAGAAGAAAAAGTATGTTGATTTACCTAGCAATAAGATTTGTACCTTTTGTGGCAGGACTGGTCATTATGAACCAGACTGCAACAAGAAGCAAATCGTAATGAAACACAATGTTAAACAAGTTTGGGTAAAGAAACAAGACACTGCTTCTTCTTCAAAGGAACCCGAGAAAACCAGGGTTCCTCGTACTAACCCTTAAGTTCTTTTGCAGGATCTAGTGAGGGGGAATAACTCATGGTACCTCGAAAGTGGTTGTTCTAAGCACATGACTGAAGATAAATCTAAATTTCTCTCACTAGAGTCCTATGGAGGTGGAACTGTGACTTTTGGAGATAACAAGAAAGGTGAGATAATCGCCAAAGGTAAAGTTGGTAAGTCAAGTTCCCACTGTATAGATAACGTATTTTTAGTCGAGGGTTTGAAGCATAATCTTTTAAGTATTTCTCAATTTTGTGATAAAGGTAACACAGTTAACTTCACAACAAAAAATTGCAAAATCATCAACAATCACACTGGACTCATTGTTCTGGAAGAACTAGGAAAGGGAACACTTATTCAGTGGATCTCAATTCTTTCCCAAGAAACAATCTCACTTGTCTCAATTGTAATTGAGGATGATGCATTATTATGGCATAAACGTTTTGGTCATGCTAGCTTCTCACACATGAACAAACTATGTACAAGGAACTTGGTAGTTGGTCTTCCAAATGTCAAGTTCCCTGGTAAATATATGTGCGATGCATGTGTGATGGGGAAGCAGATAAGATCCTCTTTTTCAAGCAAAAACATGATAACTACAACCAAGCCATTAGAAATAATTCATATGGATCTTTGTGGCCCTATGAGAATCCAAAGTAGAAGTAGGAGAAGATATGTTCTTGTTAGTGTAGATGACTATTCTAGATTCACTTGGGTAATATTTCTATCAAGCAAAGATGAAACTTTTGATGAATTTGATGCTTTTGCCAAAAGGATACAAAAATGAAGTGGATTTCAAATAGTGCATATTAGGTCAGATCATGGAACAAAATTTGAAAACTCCAAGTTTGATGAGCTTTGCAGGGAAAATGGCATGAATCATAATTTCTCAACTCCAAGAACTCCACAACAAAATGGAGTTGTTGAAAGGAAGAACAGGACTTTGGAAGATATGGCCAGGACTATGCTTATAGCCAGTGGTCTTGCAAGAAACTTCTGGGCTGAAGCCATTAATACTGCATGCTACATTATTAATAGAGTTTTATTAAGACCTATAATTAACAAGACACCCTATGAATTACTAAATGGTAGGAAACCTAATATCTCACATCTAAGAACATTTGGTTGCAGGTGTTTTGTCCACAATAATGGTAAGAGGAACTTGGGAAAGTTTGATGAAAGAAGTGATGAAGCTGTATTTCTTGGCTATTCTAATCATAGCAAAGCTTATAGAGTTTACATCAAAAACTCTTTGTATGTTGAAGAGAGTATACATGTAATATTCGATGAAACTGACACACATTTGAAAATGCAGGAACTTGACAATGATGATTTTGAAATTGGATTAATCAGGAAATTAGATCCAGATGAAGAATCCAGTAAGCAGACCAAAGACATCCATGTAGTTTAGGAAGAGGTTCAAACACCCGTAGTTCCTCAACCTGATGCTGCAGAAGAAATGGAAGCAAATGCTAATGAGGAAGCAGAAGGAACTCAAGCTGAGATTACTCAACCAGGAGTTCTAGTGAGAAACTTCCAGCCTAAGCCCTGGAAGCATCAGAAATCTCACCCCACTGATCTCATCATAAGTGACATCAGTAAAGGAACTCAGACGAGAGCTCAGTTGAGAAACTTCTGAGCCTTCCATGCATTTCTGTCCATTGTTGAACCCAAGAATCATGAAGAAGCTCTAAAAGATGCAGATTAGGTAAATGCCATGCAAGATGAATTAAATGAATTTGAAAGGAATAAGGTATGGCATCTTGAACCTCTTCCTAAAAACAAAGAGGTAGTTGGACTAAAATGGGTTTTTAGGAATAAACTAGATGAATATGGCACCATAGTAAGAAACAAGGCCAGACTAGTTGTTAAAGGTTATAACCAACAAGAAGGCATTGACTTTGAAGAAACTTTTGCACCTGTAGCCAGGTTAGCAGCTATTCGAATCTTAATTGCCTTTGCATCTTTCATGGGTTTTAAATCATATCAAATGGATGTTAAATGTGCTTTTCTTAATGGATACCTACAGGAGGAAGTTTATGTTGAACAACCTCCAGGATTTGAAAACCATAAGTTTCCTAATCATGTGTTTAAGCTTGACAAAGCTCTATATGGGCTAAAACAAGCACCAAGGGCCTGGTATGAAAGACTTTCAAAGTTTCTTTTACAAAATGATTTTAAAAGAGGAAAAGTTGACAAAACCTTATTTTTGAAAGCTGAAGGAACTGAACTTCTAGTAGTTCAAATTTATGTTGATGACATTATATTTGGTGCTACAAATGAAAAACTGTGTAAATACTTTGCTCACCTAATGAGTGGAGAATTTGAAATTAGTATGATGGGTGAGTTAAACTTCTTTTTGGGTTTGCAAATAAAGCAAACAAAGAGGGGGAACTTCATCCATCAACAAAAATATATCAAGGAACTTTTGAAAAAATACAATATGGATCAAGTTAAAACTAATGACACTCCTATGGGAGTTGGTACAAAACTGGATGAGGATCCCAATGAAATCTCAGTGGATCAGAAAAGGTATAGAGGTATGATTGGTTCTCTTTTATATCTCACTGCTAGTAGACCAGATATATCCTTTAGTGTTGGTGTATGTGCTCGTTTTCAATCTAACCCTAAAGAATCACACCTAATGGCTGTAAAAAGGATATTCAGGTATCTAAAAGGAACTGAGAACCTAAGTCTCTTCTACTCTAGAAGTGATAATTTTGATTTAAAAGGCTTTACAGATGCTGACTATGCAGGTGATTTAGTAAACCGGAAAAGTACCTCAGGAACAGTCCAGTTCCTTGGGTCTTGTCTAGTTTCTTGGGCATCTAAGAAACAAAATATTATAGCCCTTTCTACTGCAGAGGTTGAGTATGTAGCTGCAGCAGCATGTTGTTCTCAAGTTATTTGGATCAAACAACAATTAAGAGACTTTGGATTAAGGTATGATTGAATTTCAATTTATTGTGATAATACTAGTGCAATTTGTATATCAAAAGATCCGGTACATCACTCAAGAGTCAAACACATTCATATAAGACATCACTTTCTAAAAGATTATGTTGAGAAAGGCTTAATCAAATTGGAATTATGTGAAACGGAAAGTCAAATAGCTGATATATTGACTAAGCCTTTAGCAAGAGATCGTTTTGAAAGAATGCGCATGGAACTTCGGATGATTCAACTATCCTAAAGAGGTACTCCAGAATTCCTCAAGGTATGATCTATAAGAATAAGACTTGCATATATGTCTCATGCACAATTTTTATGTGAATAACATCACACTAAATAGAGCATATATTTGTCTTGTGTGCTTATATGATATCACTCGTATAAATTAGGAGCATATGTGTATAATGTATTAAAGTGTCTAAGCCCAATTTGTTTTGTTCAAATAGTTTAAGCCCAAATACTTTTTACAAAACAAATAAATTTTATTCTACAAAAATTATCTATTTTTATTTTTTATCTTTTTTATATACAGCTAAAAATCTCAAAATTCTGAACATTTATCTAAATTAGCTTTATTGCATCCCAAATACATTAATTCCCTAAATTATCTCAACCGGATGCATTTTCTAAGAGTTAAATACCCACCTTCATATGTCAAATCAATTGAATCTAATATTGAAGTTACTGACCGCATTAATTACTCCCTGCCATTTTTGACTGCTCAAAATTCATCTCCCCTTTCAACCCTCACCACACAATTTAACCCGTCTTTTCACCTCTTTATATAACATGCAAAATCAAAACTCATACTATTCATCTCCACACAAATTCTCAATATTCACCCGTGGACATTTCACCAAACCCCTCAACATCTCAAATGGACAAACACACTGATGAAAACTTCAAAGAAATGAGAATTTGATGAAATTAATGATAACTGGGAGGAACTCGGGGATCCTATTCAAATGGAGGGCAAGTCCTTTGTTTGCACACGTATCGAGGCAAGGTGTTCGAATCTGGTGATGGGTATTGCTGTGAATATGGACTGGTGCCGAGCAAGTAAGTTTAATCAAGTCCTTGATATTCTAGAATTTCAGGGGTGGCGTGATCTTTTTGGTGTCTTTTATGAGAATGTTATTTCCTACACTATCATGAACAAGTTTACTGAAACTTTCAAGCATGAAAATGAAATTATTACTGCTAAAATTGGAACTAGAAAAATTGAATTTGGGGCTGGAGATTTAAGTGAGGCTTTTGGTATTCCTAATGAAGGGTTTAATGACTATTTTAAGGGGTGGTATGAGGAAAAGAAGAAAGATGGAACTAAAGTTAGAAAATCATATAATGGTGTTTGCATTGATCAAATGGTGGAGTCTATTGGAGGAAATAAAGATTGCATGAAAACAAACCACAAAAACTTTTCACCAATTCAAAATATCCTGTTTCACCTTGTTTTTCGTTCTATTATTCCAAGGACCCAGCACAGAGATGAGGCCAATCACCTTGATGCCTTATTAATGTACTATTTAGAAAAAAAATTCAATTTCCCTTCCTTGATGGTTAAACACCTCACCCAGTGTATTGAAAACGGCTTCCAAATTGGCTACTGGAACCTTTCGATGACTTTCTTTGAAAGTTTTAGCATTAAGCCTGATAAGGAGGTCCTAACTATGCAGACTAACCATTTCATACAACAGAGTACTCTGCATAGGTTGGGACTAGAGCTGGGCAAACGCGACACGACACGATAACACGACACGAACCCGGCCCGAAATTAGCGGGTTTGGGTTAAGGATCCTAACCCGTTTAATCTAGTGACACGACACGACACATACTTTAAACGGGTTGGGTTCGGGTTCTAAGTGTCAACCCGCATAACCCGTTTAACCTGATTTAAATATAAGCAATTTTTTCTGGTTTTGCGAATACAAGCCTTGAGTCCAATTAATTGTAGAAGCCCAATTGCAAAAAAAGCCCACTTAAAATTTTAAAACACTAAAATCCTATCCGTATGAGTCATGCGCTGCAGCTTTGAGTGCTTTCCTTCTTTTTTTTTGGTTTTTTTCTCATTCTTTTCATTTCTCTCTCATCGCTCTCAAATTAGATCTGAATTTCGTGCTTCTTTCCGTGAGATTTTCACTCCATCAAGGGCATTATCTCAACGAATTAGCATGATACAACGTACTAAAATTACAATGAACTGATATGTTTCGAATTAGTGTATGTTATTAGTTGTGGATTTCGGATTTGGTTTTCTTTTAGTTATATATACCAAACGATATGTTTATGCTACTGCTGAAGTGCTGATAATCTGCTATATATAATTATATATAATTTTATACTACTGAATACTGATAGTCTGAAATGTTTTATGTTTATACTACTGATTATTGATAGTCAGAAAATGAATACTGAATACTGATAATCTGCTATATTGTATGTTATCTGAAATGTTTTATGTTTATATAATTATTTTTTTCGAATTACCATTTATAGCTTGTGAGTTATGTTGTTCCTGCGGATGCATCCCTTCAATATCTACTGCATTGTCCAGAAAATTGTGCAGAGAAATCTTCCTGCAGGAAAGATAACTCAGTTTATATATTTATTTTTATGTAAAATAATAATATCAGTATCCTTATGTTTAAATAATTCTGGAATATTCTTACCACTAATTTATTTTTATCAGATTATTTGATTGCTCGACGACGACGATGATGATCAAAGCTCGAAGAATATGTCCGAAGCTACTTAGAAATTATGTATTTGAATTTTATGTAATTTGGTTGGAACTTGGAAGTTTGTAACTTATTTAGTTTGGTTTAGAACTTTTTTATTGTTCTTTTTGTAGACTATTTTAGACTTTTTAGTTTTCGATTTCAAACAATTTAAATGTGTTATTGTGTTTTATTGCCTTATTGTGTTAATTCCTAATATTGATTAGGCAATTTGGCAGGCATAAATGCATAATATAAGGCTAGCAAAACATCAATCATGTGTAATTTGTAAAAGGTTTGACTTTAAGGCTTGATTAAAAAAATTCAAGTTAAACGGGTCAAAATCAGGTTACACGGGTCGTGTCAGGTCGGGTTCATGTTAGACCCTTCAACCCGTTTAACATAACAGTTCGGGTTAGGGTTCGCCAGCCCGTTTATTTTTCGACACGACACGAAACTGAAACGACACGACACGTTGCCCAGGTCTAGTTAGGACTGTGTGAAAAATGGTGAGTGTTGTTTCGTAGAGTCTGAGGATAAGGAGCAGGATGATGTGATGAATGAGGAGAAGGAATCTGAGAAAGAGAGTGAGAAACAGGAGGTTGATAAGGAGAATGCTGAGGAGAAACAAGAATGAAAGGAGGAGAGTGAACCTGTCACTAGATCTGGTGGCAGGAGAGGGAGAGGGAGAGGTCGAGGAAGATTTGGGAGAAGGGGTGGAAGAGTTTCTAGGAGGATTGCTGAGAAAGAGTCTATGGTTGACATCCTCAATTTGGAGGATGATGAAGAGGAGAAAAAGTCACAAGAAGTTGAGCCTACTCTTCCTGTAGCAAAGGAACTTCCTGAGAAGACCTTGGTTCTGTCTGGACAAGGGTTTAGTGGCTTCAGTTCCTCTGCCATAATGGAGGAACTTAAGTCCAATAAAAGCCTCGGTTCAGAATTTGGACAACAAGATGGATGGGGTTCTGACTCGATTCAACAAGCTGGAGACTAAGGTTGGAAAGCTTGGAGCTGTCTCCCAAAAGGTTACTAGAGGTCTGAATGAAGCTGCAACCAAGCTAACCAGAAGACAGGAGGACATTATGACCAAGATTGATGATGTTCTTGCTGAATTTGGAGATGCTGAACCTGATGCAGCCGCCTGCGGTTCCTCCCCTCCCCTATCATATTTTATATATATTATTATGACTAGCCTATCCCATGAACAATTAAAATCCCTAGTCTGTACCTGAATATTTTGGATTCTATTGGTTTTTGCTACTAGCTTTGAACAGGGTATTTAAATAATTTGTCTTTATTGTTGAACTACACTTTGATTTGTTATATATATATATATATATATTATATATATATATATATATATATATATATATATTGCTCTGAATATGCTTGTGTATGGATTATTTGCATGCTTGCTTTTATATGTATTGAAAAGGTACTGCCAATACACTATATATTGGTGCTGTGCTACGAGATATCTATGCTTGTGTCTGTGTCTTTTTGATGAAAGCCAAAAGGGGGAAGAAGGAGCAAACCTCTTGAGGAAACACAACAGTTGATGATCAAGTTATGCCAAGTACTTATAAGMTAATTAAATTATCAGAAATAATTTTTACTTTATATGTCCTGTACTAGATTGGTAAATTTAAATTTACACTAACACATCTATCCTGTATATTGGATTAACTGATTATAGAGTTTGCTTGTTTGTCATTCATCAAAAAGGGGGAATATTGTTGAACCCTAGTTTTGATGAATGAACAACAATAAAAAGCAAACTCATGTGTTTTGTATATGATGTGTGTGTTAGATATGTGATTTACAGGAAATAAGTTTTTAAAGCCTTAATGGAGTAAGGATCATCCAAGAGTGGAAAGGGAGTTCCTGTGGCTTTGAAGATTTAAGAGTTCATGYAAGAAACTCAAGAGCAAGGAACTCGAGTCCCTTGAAGAACTCAAGACTCGAGATCTAATGGTGGAATCATCAGGGTATAATAAAATTAGGATTTTATATTTTAGGTTTATTGTAAATCTGGCATTAATGTTTGGAAGTTTGGCTCAATAAGATATAAGATATATAATCAGGTTTAATAAGTTAATTTTATTAATAGATATAAATTAAGGTTGGTACTAAAATATCTTGATGAAATAAATAAATCTTAATTAATTAAGTTTTCGAATAAAATCTTTTTAAATATACTTTACCAATTTTATCTTGTTGAAGTTAATTTATGAAAATATGATTTTATATCTTATGCATTTTAAACAGATTAAAATTGTGGAGTTTGGAAAATATCCTTTTTAACTGGTTTTGAGAAATTTAAGGAAGCATTAACTTGATGAGCAAGGAAAAATCAGTTGAGAAAAATAAGGAACGGCTATATTGAACTAAAAGATTAAGAACGTGGGAAGTGGACTTGCATGCCAAGTTCCACTAAGGCACTATCTCCTACATAGTAGGAAGTAATGCATAGTGGACATACTGCTCAATTCCCACGCACAAACTTCATCTATAAATACAGAAAAAGAAATCCGTTTTAGATACACTTGAGCAAACAAAAGAAATTGAGTCATTCTAACACACAAGTGCCAAATAAGTTTTAGTTTACAATCGAGTTGTAATTGCTTCAAGTAGAGTTGTTACTTGAAGAGGACTTTGAGTGTTGTATCTCAAAAAGGCTTTGGGTTGAGAATTAATCCAGAGAGGCTTGTAAGAGAGTGGAGCTTGCAAGAGTTTAAGTGCTCAATCAACAGAGGGGTTGGTTGAGAGGCTTTCAAGTTCGAGAGGAACTTGAAAGAGGTCTTAGATTGTTCTAGGTGTTGTATCCAAATAATCTAAGAAGAAATCCTGTGTGGTATCAGGTCACAGTTTTATCTCTTGACAAGATGTCAAGGAGAGTTTATGTGTTAGTGAAACTTGCATCTCGTGTTTCTTTGCTTTCTAAGTTTTTAAGTTCGCAAAATGCTTAAGTTCCCTTAAGTTACAATTCACCCCCCTCTTGTAACGTTCAGTAGATCCAACAAAGACCTTGTAGGGATGTTAAGTRAATCAGTCATGCTGATTCCCCTTAAACTTGGGTATTTTGTCTTTAAATAGTCTTTCAACRGCTTATTAGGAAAAAGCCTTAAGTTAAATGTCGTAGAATAAGGGTCTTTCGATTGCTTTTTAGGAGAAAGACTTAAGTTAAATGCCCTAGAATAAGGGTCTTTCGACTGCTTTTTAGGAAAAAGACTTAAGTTTAAATGCCCTAGACTAAGGGTCTTTGCCTGCTTTTTTTAGGAGAAAGATTAAGTATTGCCCAAGTGATAGGGGTCTTTCAACTGCTTTTTAGGAAAAAAGACTTAATTTTAAATGCACTAAGTAGGGTCTTTCCGATTGCTTTTTAGAAATAGACTTAAGTTAAATGCCGCCCTAGAATAAGGGTCCTTTCTACTGCTTATTAGGAAAAGACTTATTAATCCCTAGAAATAAGGGTTCCTTCGATTGCCCTTTTTAGGAGAAAGATAAGTTAAATCCTAGAAAAGGTCTTTCGCTAGGCTTTATAGGAGAAAGTCTTAAGTTAATGCCCTACGAAATAGGGTCTTTTGACCTGCTTTTTAGGAAAAGAGACTTAAGTTAAATGCCCTAGAAGTAATGGTCTTTCGACTACTTTTAGGAGAAAAGACTTAAGTTAAATGGCCTTAGAAATAGGGTCTTCGACTGCTTTTTAGGAAAAAGAACTTAAGTTAAATGCCTAGAATAAGGGTTTTCGATGCTTTTTTAGGAGATACTTAGTTAAATGCCCTAGAATAAGGGTATTTCGAGTTTCTTTTTAGGAGAAAGGCTTAGGTTAATGCCCTAGAATAAGGGTATTTCGAGTTCTTTTTAGGAGAAAGGCTTAAGTTAAATGCCCTAGAAAATAGGGTCTTTCGACTGCTTTTTTAGGATAAAAGACTTATGTCCATTGGGCACTAAAAATAAGGACTTTAAGCAAAATATAGCAGAATCGCAAAACTTAACTTTCATTTAAGAGTCAAAGCTGAGTTACACATTCAGAATCCTTACAATGTAAATTTTTGAAGATTGTCTGATTCATGTTCTGGGTATGACTTGCCATCCATGGCTCGCGAGTTTGAAAGTGCTCTTGCAGAGCCTCGACAACCTTATAATGGGCTTCCCTTGTTAGGCGTTAGCTTGGCCATCCTCCTTGTGTTCACCAATCTGACTCCATTTTTTGCAAACAGGGTCCACCCTTAGAGTTCTTCTGTCTACCCTTTTGTTGTACTCACGAGACATACGTAGCTTGTAAAGTTGCTGTCGGAGCAGAGCATTGCCCTTGTCTCTGGTATTAAGTCTAAATTGTGGCGCAAGGCAGACCAATTGGCTTCTTCTTCATATAACATGACTCTAAGGGTTGGCTTATATATCTCAGTTGGYAGAACAGTTTCTGACCCATAGACATGCATGAAGGGGGTTTCGTCAGTTGAACCTTTTGACCGTTGTGCGTATTGACCAAAGGACATTAAATAACTCTTCCGCCCATAGACCTTTAGCATGGTCTAGCTTTTTCTTTATGCCCGAAACGATGGTCTTGTTTAGGGCTTCAACCTGCCCATTGGCTTGTGGATGAGCAACCGAGGCAAAATGCCCTACTATCCCAGTATCTTCCAACCACTCCTTCAGCCTTGAACACTCAAATTGAGGTTCATTGTCAAAAACTATGGATCGAGGAACACCAAATCGGGTAATAATATTCTCCAAAATGAAATTCTTGACATCCGACGTCTTGATGCCCTTACTTGGCTTCCACCCATTTGGTGAATTAATTGACAGCCACGAAAACATACTTTCGCTGTCCGAAAGCTTGAGGGAAGGGTCCCAAGATGTCCATGCCCCACTTTGCGAAAGGTAATAGAGATAGCACTAGAGTTAAGTTATTAGGGGGTCGACGAGGGATGTTGGCATGTATCTGACACTTAAAAAATTTCTTCACCAATTCGTGGGCATCCTTCTGAATCGATGGCCAGAAATAGCCAATTCGAAGGGTCATCTCGGCAAGTGCTCTTGCCCCAATATGCGAACCACAATTTTACTCGTGAACATCAGCCAGCAATTCTGCCCCTTTTTCGGGGGTCARACACTTCAACAATGGATGGTTGTATGACTTCTTGTATAGGTGCCCATTCTAGAGAATAAACCAAGTATCTCGAGCCTTGACATTTTTCGCTTCAGCTGGATCTGTCGGAAGGGTACCATTCACCTTGTARTCAACAATTGCATTCATCCATGTGTTGCTTTTGTCGATGAAGTTTGATTCCTCTAAATCATCTATACTCTTTGACTATTTTACTTCCCAAAAAACGGTTCGAGGGGTGTTCCCGGTAGCAGAACTAGCCAACTTCGAGAGAGCATCGGCCTGATTATTCTCAGATCTAGGCACCTGAAGCAACAAAAAACTATCCAATTCCTTGATCTCGACCTTGACCATCTCCATATATTTTAGCTTATTTGCATCTCTTGCCTCATATTCACCATTTACTTGACTGACGATCAATTGTGAACCTAACATTGCCTCGATTCGACGTGCCCCTGCAGCCTTGCACATCTGAATGCCTGCAATCAAAGCTTCATACTCYACTTCGTTGTTGGTAGCTTGGAAGTTACACTTCATGACATATTGAAAGACATCACCCTCAGGAGAATGAAACTGAATGCCTACCCCACAGCCATCTTGAGTAGTTGAACCATCAACACAAAGCTTTCWCACGTTGGGCACTCCCTCTGGTTGCGGAGGTTTAGTTAGCTTGACAGTAAAATCAGCCAGAGCTTGCCCCTTGATTGCCCTTCTTGACTCATAGACTATGTCGAATCCATTCAGCCATATTGCCCATTTTAGCATTCTCCTAGATGACTCTAGACGAGTGAGAGAATCTTRGATCGGTTGATCAGTGTAAACTACTATTTGATGGGCAACAAAATATGGTCGAAGCTTCTGACTTGACTTGAGTAGCACAAGTCCAAACATCTCAGGTGTGGGGTATCGAATCTCAGCACTTTGCAAAACATGACTAATAAAATAGACAGGCAATTGAGTGCCCTTCCTTTCGGCCACCAAAACGACCGAAACAACATGCTGAGACATAGCAAGATACATATAAAGAGTTTACCTGAGTCGAGGGCTTACCAGACGAGGGAGGGTGTGAAGATGTTCTTTGATTTTGCAGAAAGCCTCTTCTACTTCAGGGGTCCATTCAAACTTAGTGTTTTTCTTGATTGCCTTGAAGAAGGGTTGACACTTGTCTCCTGATTTTGAAAGAAACCTGCCCAGCGCAGCCAAACATCCAGTCAACTTCTACACTTCTTTCACACTCCTTGGAGAGGACATGTCTAAAACCGCCTGAACCTTGTCGGGGTTAGCTTCGAGACCCCTCTCATCGATCAGGTAACCCAGAAACTTGCCTGAAGTGACACCAAATATGCATTTCATAGGATTTAGCTTCATGTTGAAATGTTGAAGCGCCTCGAATGTCTCCTTCAAATTGAAGGGTGATCTTTAGCTAGCTTTCTCTTAATAATCATATCGTCAATAGAAGCTTTGACATTTTGTCCCAACTGTTTGAAGAACACTGCATTCGCAAATCTTTGAAACGTCGTAGGGGTGTTTCGCTGGACAAAAGGCATGACTTTATAGCAGTACAGACCATTTTCTATCACAAATGCAGTCTTATCTTGGTCCTCGACCTTCATTGGGATATGATGAAACCCAAACAATGCATCAACAAAACTTATTACTTGATGTCCAGCCGTCAAATCAACCAAGTTGTTAATTTTTGGAAGAGGGAAGGGATCTTTGGGACAGGCCTTGTTTAGGTTAGTATAGTCGACACACATCCGCCAAGTTCCWTTCGACTTGGGGACCAAGATCACATTCGCCACCCATTCCGGGTATTGGCATTCCCTGATAAATCCAACATCAAGCAATTTCTTAACCTCTTCATCAGCTGCTTTGCTTCGCATTGGACCTAGGTTCCTCTTCTTTTAATTTCATGGGCTTGGTCGAAGGGTCGACCTGTAAAGCATGCTGAGCAATCGATGGGTCGATCCCAGGCATTTCTTCGGCAGTAAAAGCGAAGACATCCTTAAACTATGATGACAATTTCCTGATTTCTTAACCAAGGGATGGATCAATTGATTGGCCAACTCTAACCGTCCTCTRCGACTTAATTGGGTCAAGGACATACTRTTTAGGGGCATCAACCGATTCGGGTTTGAAGGTAGCCTGGTATAGACCATGAACGACCATTGCTTCTTGATGGACACCGTGGACCATCATCACTTCCCCAGACTTCCTTTTTTTCTGAGCTAGTTGGACATCACATTCTTCTTTCTCATCCCCCCCCATTCAAACTATATGAGTTTTTTAAAATAATTAACAACTCATTTATTTTTGGAATTAAAAACAAAAAAAGTCAAACCATTTTAAACACAAATATAAGAATATTAGAGTTTCTCAAACAATGAAACAAATAGATAAACAATTAAAAGATGACACAATCCAATAAAATGGAAATCCCCAAAAAACTAAATATAATCTACTAAAGAACAAAAAAAAAGCACAAATGTAACAAAAATTCACACCAATCACAGTGAATAAGTAAGCTATATTTATGAAAAGTAAGCACAAATTCACAGTACGTGTATTGCATATATATGAACCAAAAACACAATCAAAAATACAAAAAAAAGAACAAAATCGAAATTGTGAAACCCCTAACTCAGTTCAGAGACAGAATGCATATTAACTACAAAAAGAACAACATACAACCTACGCAAATATTCGAGTATAAACACAGAACAACAAGGAGGGGAACAAAAAAGCTCAACGCTATCAAATTGTTAATTAGTATATATAGTACATAAAACATATCACAAGTAAAAACTTCTGTACAATTTCTACTATATATATGAGCAAAGACAATCCCAAACAACATAAAAAAAGAAACGAAACACCTGAGAATTTCAACAACACTAACTTGTCAAAACATCAATTGAATGAAACAAAGAAAAAAAACCAATAAAAAACACATGATTCTACACAAAAATCTCGGGGAATAAAAAGTGAAATAAGTAACGTATGATTGTTAAAAAGTTAAACATAATTAATTAAGAACATAATACAAAAAATCAAACTTACTCAATTTCATATATATTTCAGCAAACACACAATCGAAACTCAACAAAAAGACGAAGCAAAAAACATGAAAAATTCGAACCTAATTAGTTCTAAAAAGATGATTGGCATGTAATTAAGCACGTCTCAGTAAAAATTTAAAAAATACGAAAAAATACTTGCACCTATAAGAAGAAAGTAATGTAAACAATCTCGTTCTTTCCACTTTACTAGCACCTTTGACAAACCCACTGATTGAATTATTTGCTCGCCATGTTTGTAACTTTCACAACAAAAAAAACGAGGTAAAATGAAAGACATGTGAAAATATGTAAACAGGAAGAATGTGAAAATTGAACGAAAAACGAAAGAATGTGACAATCGAAGTAAAGAATGAGTCAACACGAATAAGCAACAGATTATAAATGATCGCAAAATAAAAAGCAATACTGATAAAGAAGTCAGTATGGAATAGACGATGTCAGGAAGATAATGGGAGTGCGATACGCATTCTGAATGAAATATAAGACCTAAAAATTAAAGAAAACGGGAACAAAAAATCCGCTAACGGAGTCCACGTTATAACCACTTGGCTCTGTTATACGCACGGTGAATGTGGCATCGCCTACAATATGATTATACTGGCTCGATGAATGTGGACTGAAAACAACGATAGGACCACACCATAAACTCAAGCAAATGGTCGGCCGCCACTTTTAAAGTTGCGAATATAATATCAAATAGATAATAATCAATAATAAATAATAATAAAATAACGTGAAGAATGATGATGCTTCTTCCAAGTGCACAATGCGCTAGGGCTGTACAGAGCTTTAGACGTTCTGACCGTAATCGAAATCCGGACCAAACCGTATCTTTAAACCGATTTTGGTTTTGTTACGTTTGGTTATTGATTTTTTTTGTTAATACGGGTTTGGTTTGTTTATTAAACAAAATTAAAAACCCAACCAACCCGCACTAAAACAGATAAACCGCTTGATTTTAATATTATATAGTTTTAATGACAATTTAAAGTTAATTTTCACATATATCAACAAATTTGTAATCACATCGCGCCTCACTTCGTATAGAAAACCCAGTAAAAAAAATTACAAACAAATCAAAATGATCACTCTCATTTTATATGGTTTAAGCGCTTAGATTAGGTTAAATTTATTATGTCAATTTATTCAATAATTATATATGTTAAGCATTTGTTTTATTGTTAATGTAATATAATTTTAATTCTTTGTATTCAATCCCTTAAACTTTATTATAAAGTAACAAAGTTAAATTTACAATTTTTTGGGAAAAAATATCTACTGTATAAACCGTAAACCAACACGCACCAAACCGTATTATTAAGGTTTGTTATTTGGTTGGTTCTGGATGCTAATTTCAGGTTGGTCTGAAACCCATGATCACATTCGTTATTTTTGCCGAGCTATTTGGTTTCCTGATTGCACTCAACCGTACCAACAACACCAAACCCGTTGTCACCCCCTATGCCAGTTGGTGATAGCAAAAATATCTATCTATTTGAGTAACTGAGTTCATTATGCCAAGTAGAATGATAGCATGGAGGATCAATAGTCAAAATTGCAATTACTTAGATAAAGAAATTAACTCATATTAGACAATAAAACATTCGGACTCAAAGGAAATGATAGGTTTATCTACAGTGGATGCCAACGTAGCAGTACTACCATAAGACACAGAGAGAGGTAAAGAAGGCGCTATGGTACGACTAAAACGGATAATCACATGATATCGGCATAGCAAGAGTACGTCTGCGTAGCTTGTTGCAGAACAGAGCCTACGAACTGTAGAAGGGCGGATTGTGGTTGGCAACACCGACTACCAAGCTTGTCTTTAATCGGTACCGAATAATAACTCACAACACCAGGGAGAAGACAAGATAAAAAATTTGGAATATGCAGATCCTTGAGAATGGTTTGGGAGATGAAATTGGGACTTGAAATGGAGTAAGGTATATAATAGTCAAATTCATTTTGAATAAGGACGGGTGGTAATGAGGAATTCAAATGAATGTAGTGTTTTAAGCTAAATGTTAGGAAAATGGTGAAAAGCACGTGATGATATATTTAGTGTATGGTAAGCTAGTTTGCTAAGGAACGGAAGAAGAGGTTATGCATATGGTGTAAGCTAAATTGTAGAATGGGGATAGAGAAGTGAATGATGATAGTATACTACTTTTACTTATAATGTGGAGGATAGGAAGACACGAGTGATGAATTACAAAGAGATATATACTTATACTAGTAATATCTTCGATCTAGGTACATTGCAGGTTAAGAGGGGTACGCACGTACTGTTCACATCCACAGTAGTTGAAAGTCTTGTGTACCCCTTTATTCTGTTCTGTATTACCTTAAAATGTAAATCTACCCATTTATTTTGGTTTCACGTTTTCAATAACATTAATTTTCATTCGATCCGCATCAATGATTATCACCAGAATTTTGCCAAAAATACACGAGTATTTGATTAAACTGGACTCTTTGTTTAGTTGAGTTGTTTTTTCAACTTTTGAGTGTCTTGATCTCAGAATGAAGAGTGTAGTATTTAGTGAAGGGTTTCCTAAAAACTTAAACTTTGTAGTATCTTAGGTTTGGAGATGTTCCCTACACAACACTACTATCGCTCCAACAAGTGAGTGAGAGTTCCTCCTCTGTAATTCTTCAAGCTTTAAGGGGTGAGAAGTTCCCTAAACTATTGTTTTTCAATCCATTGTTTGTGAGAGAACTAGACTTTCTTAAAACATTGCCCTCGTATAACATTTGTGAACGAATTCCCCTATTATTCCACACACACACACAATACATCAACAACACACACACACACAACACACACACACACACCACACACCACAACACACACACCACACATACACACACTACACACACAACACACACACCCACACACACACAATATTATATATATACATATATTCAATATATTTAGTTAATTATAGGATCATGTGAAAACACAAACTTTAGGTGACAAACTAAAACTTTTAATCTTGACCGTAGGATTCGAGCATTATGTGCGTCTACGATTTTGTATATACAATTGTACTTTCACGATCTGGTATTTTGAAGGTTTAAGGTACGCGTTGTACTGTCTTAACAGTAGCTGAAGTCTTGTTACCCTACTTACGGTTGATTACCCCTTAAAATGTAAAATGTACCATTTAGATTTTGTTCCCGTTTCATATAACATGTGATTTTTATTGATCCTGACTCGTTATGTATAATATTATATATATATAGAGTTAGGTTTATATGAGACCTACCTTAGATGAGAACTATAAGAACTTAATCTCAAACCATTCCATTTACAGCTAAAAATTGGGACCCACTCATTTTATAAATTTATTTCTCCCTCTACTCTTCCCTATCCTCTCTCACTCCCTCTATCACATGTCATCAACGTACCATGCCACCTCTTCTCATTCCTCTCTCCTCATCCTCAACCTCTGTTTCTTCTCCCACCAGCCCACCGCCCACCCAGCCCACGCCTCAGCAAGTCCTCCCACGCAATCGAGCACACCACACCGAACCCCCCATTTCCCCCTTCTCTCTCTTGCCTCCGCCGCCACTAATACCCCCGCAGTCCAACCTCAACCGTTTCTCTCTCCTCGCCTTGCCGTAAGTCGCCGCCAACCATCCCCACCACCGTCACAGCAATGTTTCTAGCCTTCCACACGTACCAAACATTTGAAACCCTATTTTGACTTGTATGCGCTGTTCTCGTGTGTCGGTGGTTCGTTAGTGTGGCGCTGAGTTTGGTAGGGTGTTCGGTTAAATCTGGTTTGAGGTTTATGTGGTGGTTTGGTGGCTAGCACAGTGGTAGTGTGTTAGGTTAAGGGTGGTTCGTTGCGTTCGGTGCAGGGTTGAATGTGAGCTGTGCGTATGAGATGTGGTCCGAAGGTGGCTGTTGAAGTGGTGTGTTGGATTGCGCCATGCTGGGCTCCCGTGTTAGGGTGGCTGTGTGTGACCTTGGGCTAGAGCTCGGCGGGGCTATGTGCTAGCGTCCTTACTTAGGGTAGAGGCTTGGGACTCGTCTGTGGGTGATTGGGTCTGGGTCTGTCGCACGAGCGAGGTATCTTAGGGTGGCCAGGGCTGGGGCTTCGTGGGTGATGGTGGCGTTCGGTGTGCTTCGGCGTCTGGTGGTGGGTGTAGGAATGCGTGAGGAAGTGAGAGACTGTAAAATGTAATAAATTATGGACATAAAGTATAAAAATTATAGAACTTAAATAAAGGATTAAAATTGTATAGAACCTAAAGTCATAAATTATGCAGAACATGAACCTGAACTTTAGAACATAAGGATTAAAATTTCCTAAAACATGAAAATTTATAATTGTAAGAACTTAAATGCTACAAATTGTAGAAATGAGTTTCTCATAGTTCTCACCTAAGCCAGGTTTCTGCAAGGGATCTCACCCTAATCTATAGATATATATATAATATATATAAGACAACTATAATATATTAATCTTTAATATATATTATCAATCATATATATAATATATACTATATATATATCGTATAAGGAAAGGGGAGGCAAGATGTGTCCGCCCCTGCTTAAAAGTCCAATATATACCCTTATGATTTTCTAAAAAAAATATCTAATGAAATGATATGCCTAACTCACCGCTTGCTTATATTTAACAAAAATGAAAATTGCATTTAATATTTTTGACTTAATTAATTGAGTAAGATAAATAATAAATATATCCCAAATTGATTGAAACAGCTATATCTAATCTATTTGGAATTCGCAAATCATAGTTTTACTTACAAAATAACTCATTTAAGTAATAATATTGTATTGTTCGACTAATAATTTAGGTCAATACAAACATGATAGATGATTACGCATCACATGTTATAATCATTATAATGAAACTCTTTTATCTATGTCTAAGCACGCATATCCGCGTGCACATAAAAACTACAGAGGATGGGTTTATTCATATATATTGTCCAAGGCCTTTCAGGTGTAGTGTGATTCCTTAAAGCGCAACGTCTGTGGGAATGATTTCGGATTTATTCTTCGTGGATGCCCAATAACGGAAAGTTGCTAATTCAGCGAACAATCGGTTAGGTCGCACTTTCATCTCAGGCTAGGTTTCTCATAGTTATAGTTACTTTGAAAAAGAATTTTGAGCTTGATAATCTCTAGATGATATTTTAACTCTGTGACACTATGATTAGTGCTCATGTATAGATGTGCGTATGCCTTCTCAATTATAGGATATATCTTTTTCCTTTCAATAAAAATAACTTTATAATAGAATACAACTTTTCAATACTACGTTGTGTCCACTGCAAATTGAAAAGGCAAACTTACAATTAAATGAATACCCAAATGATTGTAGTATGTATAATGATACATATAACTATATAAGTATGATATAAGCTTTAGTTAATAAAACGGATTATCATTCAAATGAATTCAGTTGAGTTATAATTATATTATATTTATCATGGTACTTGCTGTTCTCACTGGTTTTCACGGCTTTTAGTTGGGTTCTTTAAATTAATTGTTTACGTTTCATTTAATCTGTGTTATGGAATCTTATTAAGATATCATATTATAGTGAATGTTCATTATTTATCACTTCTTGTAATCTTCGTCTTAGCAATATTCTAAATGATTAGGGTGTTAATTGTTCCCAAGAAACTCTCTCTCTCTCTCTCATAAATATATATATTATCCTCATCCCCCTCATCGAATGAATACAAGTTATTCATCCCTAATACTCTCTCTTCTCTCCTTTATGATTCATTAACACTTACTCAGTAACGAGTGCCTCTAACTCCAACGGTATGCTGTTCTCGAATGACTATAAAATCACCAAAAGGTATTAGTTCTCAATTATGTAAATTTCATTGGATTCTATACTCGCTCTAAACAAATGAATCAACATCCAAACCACATTTCTGATTAACATTTGAACTACTCTCGTATTATTTAATAATATACCGACCGTCCATTGCATTGGCTAATCGGTTTCAGACTTTTGTCTATGATGTGGCGGAGTAAAGACGCTTTTTAGCAACTTCACTAGTCCTATGGTATCAATACAGCTTACTTACGATTGCATCTCAACAATCAATCACAGGTTATATTGACCCCTAGTGGCCTTTCTCTCCTTCTTACATCGCCTCTTCTCTCCTCTCTCAAAAAATTAAGACCCAATCTCCACGCTGCTGTGCGCTGGGCTGTGCTCGCCCGGTGTATGGAGTGTTGCCAGTCCACGCTCTCCTGCCACGCGAGTCCCGATCTAACGCCCAACTATGACCGGAGATTGGCCCTTCCACCGGCGACCGCCTCCATTGAACGTGCCTGTTTGAGTTCGCGTTGGTGCGTTCTCTGGAGGTTCTGTGTTAGTCTCCTTCCTCCGACACGGCGGCCCGCATTACTACTCCGTCTAGGTGAGCTCCGGTTCCCCTGAACTTCCAGCAGCACCTGGCCGTTGCCCTCTTGACCCGGGCTCAGTCAATTCCTCTCACCGATAGATGGCTTTACGTCATTCTCTCGCACACGTTTGATCCTTCTCCTTTTTTCTTTATCTCTCCATCTGGCTCTCGATACAGGGTCCGTAGAGTTGCAGGTTGTTTTTCACTCGCGGTCATCATGCCTTGTCTCGACCCGCCTGACTTCGTTGTGGTCTTTTTTCTTCGGGTTGGAGTCTTCACCTTGGGCTTGACCCTGTCCAGAGCCCCCCCCCCCCCACACCTCCCCTCCCGCTAGTCCTGTGGTCTCGTACTTGGGTTGAAGAAATATTGCAGGCAAGTTTGTTTGCCTTATGTACTTTGGACCTCCTTTTGTTATACCGCCCCTCCCCCTTTGAGTATTGGCCTAGTTGTAGTTTTATCCTCTTAAGTAGTGTTGCAAGTTTGGCCCTTGGCTTGTTTTATATGAGAGTCTATAGGAATGATGTACATTCAAGAGGAACGCTTAAAGTCCTCCTCTCGACCGGGTATAATTGGAGAAAAAGATACGCAAGTCTTTTAATTTCTATTTCTGGTTTAGAGCACCCTTAGAGCCGTTAGACTTTGGCAACAATCTTACAGGTATGAGGGAAACTCGTCTTTTAAGGCGGAGAGTTTTCGAGGAGGCCTGGCAGATAATTCAGTTTGTCGTGCCGCTCCTCTCTTGTCTGGTTCCTTCGAGATGAATCGGCTGTTAGAGTCTCTTATTTTCACATAGTCTCAGTGTTGTTTTGAATTTTATATGCGCGCGAGCTTACTTGAAAAAAAGGAGTGTTACAGACAAGATGGGTCATACTTGTTCCATTATTCCTTAATTTACATCCTAACAACATTAAAGCTTTGCATTTAGAAGAGCGAACGCAGCGTTGGTTTTAGGGGATTCTTGAGTAAGCAATTGGATTTAAGACCTAGCTCCATGAGCGGAATTCCAACTAACCAAGGAGTTTAAGGAATTGAGGCAGTGGAAGATTGGATCGTTCACACGCTTTCAGACAGATCAGGGAAAAAGCAAAGGCCAAAGCAGCTTGAGCGTGAACTCCGGATGGGTCTTCTAACGAACAATGGGAAATATTAGATACCAAGCCTACCCAAGAGTAAGAAAATCAATTGTTCTATCGGCGGTAGATGTTGATCAAGATTTGTGTAATGGAACTGAACACTTGCTAGTCATGAAGAAGTTGGTTCATGACATCGCCCATCGGCAGGGGAGTGATTGATAAGAGGTTCAACAGTGGACAGAAGTTCAAATAAGTCGCGGGAGACGAACGCTGAACTAGGCGATGAAATCTATATGATGAAAAAGTACATGACAACGTATGTGTAGAGAAAATAAGCTGATATTAGCAACTGGAAAGGAGAAGCTACAGTTTCCATTTTAGCAACAAGAAAAAATCAAGGGAGATACTCTAGTTAATCCGAACGAGAGAAGGTTACCCAACTACTCTACGAAGGAAAGGATAGCGATCACAACATTTCAACCCCAAGCTCCGGGAGATAACTATGAGATATTCCCAAGCGAGGTTTATCGGCGCGCCGAAGAGAGACAGATAACAAGACACACTCAACCCTTGTCTCCCCACTCCGCCATTGCAACAAAGATGAGATGCTCAACTACCCAACAGTTGTTCAAATAACGAAGTGTATTCCTTCTCCTCCGACTGGACCAGTCGTGTATAAGTAAACACTATCTATATGCCCCTTACCTCAAGAACCCCTGCGTCCACTCATAGGTGACGTTCAAGATAACCAAATTCGAATGATACCCCCCTACTGCTACCTAAAAAAACCACTTCACATTGTAGAGCTCTCCAAGCAGTAATCCTAGCTTTTCTGCGATCCTCTAAACTACAGGCACCATTAGTTTTTTCCTTCCAATCAGATTATTACTACGCATTCGTTTCATAGTCCCTCAAGGAGAAGCCAGTTATCAGACACCAAAGCAGCGGTGTTAAGAAAATACACAACAGGAGTTAAAACGGGAGCGGTTGTGTGTTTCACTAACCATGTTTTCTCAACGTGCAAGGTTGGCAGGCGAAGCCTCGGAATCAGTGTCTCAACCTCGTCGTTGTAGTCAGAGCCACACTAGCTTGCTTTTGGAATTAGAAGAGGAAATCAGCCTTTCTCTACGAGTTCGGATCCCATAACCCATCCATGAAGTTTCTTCATTTTATTGGGACTAGTTTGTATATGTGTCGTAATCGTGTAGCAAGTTTCTTCACATGTTGTGTTGTGTTAATAGTTACCCAGCTGGGCTTTAATGTTGACTAACTTTGTTGATTTTAATGAAAATTGGCTAATGACCTCAGCGTAGGCTGATCTCTTAGTTTTCCCCCTTGCAAAAAAAAAAAAAAAATCTGTAATTTGCCCGTTATACCAATTATTATATTTAATTTTTTTTTTTTAAAAAAAAAAGGTTTGAAAAGCATTGGTTCAAACGTTACCAAGTTTGCTGCTAAATTTAAGGGTTGGCGACGATGTGATGTCGTTAATAGTGTTATTGTGATGGATTGTTGAATCATATGAGTGTAGTTATTTTAAGGAACTTACTTATTTGTTCCCATGATTTGATCACGAAATTTGAGGTATCTGCGCTTATTAATTGAACCATATATTCATAAATTGGAATTTAATTGGTTAATTGAAGACTATATTGTCTCCCTCGTTTTTTTTATTGTCCATTTCTATTTTGGATGTTTTTAAATAGTTGTTCCAAACCAATCTAAAAAAACTTTTTTCCAAAAACCAATCTTTTACCTACTTTATTTACTCTAAACATATTATAGACTATACCCTTTCTAAAGTCAACTTTCATTACTTTACCCAATCTTTTCACCCTCAAAATTACTAGTGCCCAAAAATATCTTACAACATTTACTCTTTTACCTAACTTATATCAACTTTTACCAACTTACTCAACCTATTTTTATTCAACTCAATCAACTCTTAAAAACCGTTCCATAATGGTGGAACATCTAAAACAAAACGCGCGGAGTAATTTGTAAATAAATTGTTAAAGGTTGTTCAATCCCAAGTACTTCAATTAGCTTCTGTAACCCATTAAATAGTTAATAATAATAATTAAAATTAGTTATTATTTGAACACTTAAAATTATTTATCAATTTTATTTGTAAATGATTCACAAGTTTTTTCGTTCATCCCTTTGTTTAATATGACGGAGCGACGAGAAACACTAATAGGTTCACTCCTCCAGTGATCAAAAAACACTCATCTCATGTCATTATTGTTAATTTAGTCAACTTTTATTTAAGTAATCACATGTATGTAAGGACTACAAATAGACAAATAAATCACCAAAATACCAGAAATGACAAGAGACTTAATGGCATATTGTTCATCCTCAGAGATAACCATAATTTCCCCGACGAGACCTTAAGTAAGCGAATCATGCATGAGAGTTATTGTAAAATGAATAATATATTGGTTAGAAGATATGATGCAACTTGCCAATTGGTATATTTTTGATGAATTTATATTAGTGATCAGTTTCTTAATTGATAAATACAAATCTCTCATAATATTATATATTTTATTAAATCATTTCGATTTGTTTAGACCCTCGCTTTCGATCGTAAAACTATGGGTACCTTATTTTATGTATTTAATCATTTCAGTCGCTGTTTTGCCAATTGATTGAATTCAGTGAGTCTATAATGATTATCAAAACATCTTCAGCGTAGGATATACTATCTCATATCATGTTTGTGATGCTTTATATTACTTGAATCGCTAACAATTATTTTCTGTATCAGTTTTAGTTCATATCAATCTTTGTTTAATCATTTGTAATAAGCTGTTGTCATTATTGTGATCACCAAAATTTTTTAGTGTGATTTGTTTTGTTGTATGATAAATTTGGAGTTTTCCTATAGACTCCTTGAATTTTCTTTGCTGCACAAGTTAAATCTACTCATCATCAAATTATCCGTGCACTTAAAGTTTTCGTCATATATCTCTTATTATAATGTGATTTGACAATGTTTTCATATAGAAATCATGAAGTAAAAATACTATCTTAATTTAATTTGTTTTGTCAATTTTTTATAAATATCATTTATAATGAAAAGTGTTAGGACTTCATAGATCACACAGTAAATATATATATAGGAATAGGATCATCCTGTAGTAAAAACACAAATCTTAGTGTGAAAACTACAAAACTTTTAATCTTGACCGTTAGGAATTTGGAGCATGGACGGCGTCACGATATTAATTTATTGTATATATCTTGTATTTCAAATTGGGGTGTACATTGTAAGGTTTAAAGGTACAGTTACTGTTCATCAATAAGTACGCTGATAGTCTTGTTGCCCTTTACTGCTTGTATGTACCCCTTTTATTATAAAAATGTTAAATGTATCAACTTATTTGGTTTTCACGTTTTAATTATTAACATGTGTTTTCACTGGATCCGGACCTTATATAGTATATATATATATATATATATTTTATAATATATATTATACATACTATTAATATATATATTATATATAATACTATCTATATATTAGGAATTAGGATTCATGTGGAAAAACACAAATCTATAGAGTGAAAACTAAAAACTTTTAACCTTGGACCGTAGGATTGGAGGATGGACGGTCACGATTTATCTATGTATATCTACTTGTATTTCAATTGGTGGTACTATTAAGATTTTAAAGGACCACGTGTATTGTTCGATCAATAGTAGACTGAAAGTCTTGTGTACCCCTTATACTTGTATTACCCCTTAAAATGTAAAATGTATTCCACTTATTTTGTTTTCACGTTTTCATGACTAACATGTGGTATTTCACTCATCACGACCTCTATATATATATAATATTATATACTTATATATAATATACATTTATATATATATAATACTATATAATAATATATTATATTAATAAAATTAATAATTAATTTTATTATTCTAAATTATATATTTTTTTCGAAATAAATTGCGGGATTTATATTGATGGCATAATACAGGTATGATCACAGGACCTTGTTAAACTAAAGTTTAGTAATTCGCAGATCATATTTGATGAGTGTCCACCTAATAGCTTGAATCATATTACTCCTAATATAATCGTTAATTAATTTTATTTGTCATCTTTTTCATGACGGTTACATATGATTATTACAAGCGAGTTAAGGTGTGATGAATTGAAGAGAATGATGGAAAGCTAATAGGTATGGTTAGGGATGAGCAAAAAACAGTGCAGGACCCGTTCCGTACCTGGAACCGTCAGGATATCCGGCTCGGTTCGGTACTCGGAATCGGTTGGATTCAGGTAATTCGGTACTCCGTTCCAAAAATGGAGGACCGTGGTGACGTCGTACATAAATTTTTAAACCATGTGTACACAGTGTATCGGTTTTCGGTATCGGATCCGGCCACCGGTTTATAAGCTCAATAACCAAGTAAGTTGCTTATGACCTTTTGATTTTATAAAATACATTTCTAAGGTAAAAACCCAAATTAATATAAATTATAGAAACCTTTGAAATACTATTGATAATAAAGCATGTTTTTTTGTGGCCAAAATACAATGTACAAGTATGAAATTTATGCTAGGATAATCTGTGCTTTACTATTTTTATTTTTTAAAAACTTACCGGGTAACCGGTTCCCAGTGGTTCCGGTTCCAAAATCATTGGTACCGGTTCCAATATCCAGATAGTAAAACGGTCGATTCCGATTCTGGTTCTTTCCACCTAAAATGACTCGGGTACGCGTCTTGCTCAACCCTAATGTATATAACTATATGCTAAATGTCTTCTACATTAGTTTACATAAGATATACTCCCCTCCAGTTTTTTAATGTTCCAGTTTCTATTTGGATGTTTTTAAATAATTGTTGCAAACCAATCTATAAAATAACTTTCACATTTTACCTACTTTATTTACTCTAACATATACTTACCCCTTCTTAAAAGTCAACTTTCATTACTTTACCCAATCTTTTTCAACCCCAAAATTACACTTCCCATAATAATTTCATTCACACATTATTACTCTATGTACCTAACTATATATCAACTTTTACCCAATCACTAACTATTTTATTCAACTCAATCGAAACCCTTAAACCCTCCGTGCCATTTCGGTTTGCAAAAATTAAAAAAACGGAGGAGTGTAAAATATCTTAGAAAGCTTGGTGAAAAAAAATAATGAGACGAAAAAAATGCAAACTAAGTATATGAAAAGTATAGATATTAAAGATACCAAAGACTAGTAAAAAGTGGAAAAAAATTGATAGCTAAAGTTGCTGCTTAAAGAAAAAGAAAAGATATGTGCACAGATAAAATATATTACGTATAATATCAACTTAGAAAAGAAGTGTAGGCATTTCATACTTTTATGTTCAATTGAGTATTCGAATTGTATAATTTCTAAAATTTATGCGAATATACTGCATACATTAATGAGTTTCCATATATATTCGCAGGTCAGCGTTTGGACACTTTAACCTTTATTCTTATAACTTTACTTATAGTACATGTCACTATGTTTATTTGAACTCAGAACTATACAATGTGTTGATCTGGAATTGTGTTAAATTATAAGTATTCATATATAAGGCGGTTAGCGTACCTAGTGCCCTTAATGATTTGAGGATGTAATATTGGAATATAGTATGAATATGAATATGAATCCTTAGACCTTAATCCTGAAACCCAGTAAATTATTTAATAGAAGGGTTCAGAAAACACTCAGCATATATATAATTATCTTAACATGAAACATTAGTTTCTAAAGATAGATAATCACCATTGTATTACAGTATTGTGTTCTCTAAATATATGGCACAGCAATGGTGTCATGTGAATCTGCAATGAATTTGTGGATTGTTATTTCTTATTGGTGGATATTCAATGGAGACCCAGATTACTGAATAATCATGCCCAAAAAGTGATGAAAAATAATACTTTGACCGATGAATTAAGCATGTTTGCTTTGGTGTTATTGTGACTATAAATATTAACATTGAAAAACTTATAAGTAATTGTCAAAGTTTAGTGCATATTATCTTTGAAGCACGATATTATCATTATTATATGAATTCGATGAGATTTGAACAGACATTGCGAGGCTCACTTGATAAATTAATTATTTTTATGCCATACCGTATAACGTATATTCTATATTGATAATGAATGCAAGATGGAACACTTTTAGTTTGAACATGCAATAATTATGACTTTAAGGTGCAATGATTAAAAGAAAATGTTGGACAATAATTTATGCCCCATATGCAAGATTTTAGGGTGGATACATGTTATTCCTATTATTATTTTATGTAATCCTTTCACGATGAAATAAGTTGTATGATTGTCTAATTTGACTAAACATACTAATATGATATTTGATTTCGAGATGTGGCAACATATTTATCTAATTATTTGGAGATGAACCTCTTGAAGATGGAGTGAATAGCTTGTCATTGTCAATTGGAATATGTTATATTAACAGTGTCTGATCAAATTTATTCCAGAGATGACAACCTCAATTGCTATGAATAATATGAGCACGCCTTAAAGCGTGATAAATTAATTATCTTATCGATAGAGATCCTCAAAAGAGAAGGAGATCGGAAGCAACTATATGACAATGACCAAAGAAATTCCAACGAAAGTGACACAATTTATGATGAACATGAATCTCTTGAAGAGATCGCAATTGTAGTACATTAAAGTGTATTAAGATATATAAGTACTCCGATAGAGTACCAAAGATGATGTCCAACAACCGTCAAAAAAAAAAAATGATGTCCAACAAATAAAGCATGCAATAGTGTCAAGACAAATCGCTACTCTAGCAGTATGAGTTATTATAAATCAACTATTATGTTGATTGTCTATACTAATCATAGACAAACAACATATTAGTGTTAATATACATACCATCATACAGGGTCATGCAGAATTGCCTAATAAGGTGATCACCAGGTATTGGAAACTGACAATTTAACTGACCATCGAAATCTAAAAAATTGTTGATGATTGAAATCGGCCCATCCGATTTAATAAATACCTGTTCTGGAAAATATTGAAAGTTTGCATTTAATATAAAGAAATATGTGCTGCACGCTCTCTCATGTTTAGAATAATGATGAATTGATAATGACCAACAAAACCCATTGAGTTGAGCTATAGAATTGAATTTTGATTTTTAATTAGTCATTTGCAAGAATTTCAAGAGATTTATCTAAGTAATGTGCCATATGAATTAGGTGGCCAAGAAGTTACCATGGAATAGCTTATATGTTTTTCCATATTAGGTGACCCAAAAGTTCACCTCAAAAATTACTTTGATTGTAGAAATTTTTGAGTATATATGGTATCCTGTAAATAAAAGTATTGATATTCCGGAGATCATTATCCCCAGTTGGAATCTCTACAAGTTGACTTTGTATTCAAGCATATAACGTTCTGACTTATTCGGTAGGCCCCCATTATCCAGTCCCAGCCCCAAGAATAAAGAAAGAATTTATAAACCAACTGGCAAATCTATACTCATGTTAATATCTTCCGATAGAATAAATTTTTATGACATGATCCTCATATAGTGAATTTTGGGCAAATCGCACTATATTAAGTTGGTCAAATATTTTTATGATGGATGCCTATATATAGTATTTTACAACTTAGGGGAGAATTGGAATTACAGTTGGCAAATTTTAAATCAAATGATACTTTAATAATGTAATTTGGAATGAATTCGAGAACCTTTGGTCTAATGTTATCAAATTATGTTGAAAGTTCGTATTAGATTTGTAACATATGATTCCTAGAGTGTAGAGAGATACCATTTGTGTCATCATGTGCTATACATTGATAAAAATCTGTCCAATTGTGAAATAAACATTGAAGTGTAGATTGTTATTGATTTGTTCAATAAACACTACTACAAAAGACAAGAGACGGTTAAATGGTCAAAAGCGCAACACAGGCCTACATTTAGAAGATGGATTGTTTCCTTCCATAAGATTAAGAAGAATAGGCTGATAATATGCATGCGATGCGTGCCATGTGCTACATATTTGAGATTTATATATCTCACGCCTCTGACAGTAAATCAATATATATTAAATTGAGAAATATGACCAGGTTGATACACCAATATGTGGAGGAAATAATGGCAAATCAAAATGGAACTGATATCATAAACTAGTGTCTAAGAGACTTTATAAAGATAGAAAACAAGAAAATATTATAACTTAAGAGTGTGTGATATTCTGGCTGCGCGGTACATAAAAAAGAAGTCGTAGTTCCGTGGTTAAATAATAACATAATTCTTGGCTAAATACTTCGTGCGAAATCTTCAAGTAAAGCTATACAACAAATAATAGTAATTCTATATTTAAATCTGAGTTAAACATTGATATTTTTATGAGTCTGAATATTTGAGAACATTTTTTCACTTGTGATATGATCAGTAATTAGAAGTATTCAAAATAAAGAATGATTATAATAATGATTTGTGTACAATGTAACTGAATATGACTGAGACTCTAAGTACTCTTTAAGAGATCAACTAAATTCGCATAATCTATAGGAACAATATTACCTCTTAATTTATATGACAGGTGTCAATGAATGAATTACAATGTTTGTCACAAATTATTAATTATCTTTGAATCTTAATAAACACCATAATGGGCAAACGATACGACATAATTATACCGATAAATATATAAATAGTGTAAATGAGTAAAGATAAACATACTAAATGAAATAGAAGGCTATTTCAAAATTTTTAGTATTTCTATATTACACATTTTGTAAAAGTATGGATACATTCGATATTCTACACTTACGTCATTCCTATGTCTAAGTAAATGTTCATTCTCAAAATGAGGGGGGAAATCACCATCTGCTCACCCCTCTACACAAATTTTTAAATAGTAATTACGAAATACTTCATATTATATATAATCAACGCTTTATAATTTAGATTTTAATGTATCTGTCCATCATTAAAATTAATAAACTTAAATAAAATATAAAACTAATTAGAATACTATGAAACATGAGAATAAATAAATAGAAATTATCTACAGATGAGCATTGATACGTAACACGCTTCTAGTCAGGGCAATAATCGTTAGGAAAGTCAAATAATAGATAGAAAAAATAACCAGAATCGCAAACGAAAAACTCTGTCTGCGTGTGACAATTATAAAATATTAGTTGACGAGGACCTCAAATTAACGAATATTTAATTGTTCTATTTTCACCTGGACCCTTCAGAGTGAATAGTAATAAAATTAACTTTATGATAATACTTAATAAGGAATAATCATAATATAACTATTTCCTTCCAAATTAGCGAAGGTAAATAAGTACTTGGGTTAATCACTAAGATCATTGTATAATATAATGATACTGCAAATAATTAGTATCATCATAGGAACATAATTAAAATAAATGAAATGATCTATAGCTACGCAATCCGATAAATTGAAAAAAAAAAAAGCAGTTAAAATGAAAGAGAGAACAACACAATCAGAGAACCATACAATTCAGTACTCGCAATGATAAATGAGAAACATCAAATAATTGACTACCCAACATTTATTTATTTTTATTACTGAACCAGAAAAGTCTCGAATAAAAAGGCGGGATACCCAACCTTTATCTCTTAGTAGTATACAATAATAAAATAGCTAACAAATATTTAAAAACAAACTTATCAATATAAAGCTGATAATATGAATACGCAAAACGAAAAGATGAAATTGAGACAATCACATAAGAACATAATACGTGTCCAAACAATGGGCACATCAACACGGACATAAATGTGAAAATAAAATCTGCAACCTTCTAAAATGATAGAAGCAACAAGCAGTGCTGAGTGAAAAAGTAACGAAAGAATATGATATGTACTTGACATCCTTATGGATCATGAGTACAATTGACCAAGTGTTCACATCAACGAAGGATAAAAGAATTCATTGGATGAAGCCTTCAGTAGATAAATAAAATATCATGAGGCACATATAACATATAATGAGATACAACACATAAAATCATAGGGTGAAACATATGCTAGAGCGCTGGCAAAAAATAATACCCAGAAGATATGGAAAATCCAACTGACAAAACCAATTCCTTTCACGGGACTAGTGTAAAAAAGGGAAAAAGTATCCGAGGATTAATAAAACTAATACAAGGACAATCTAGAACCCTGGAAAACCTATAACTATCCTGAATGACTCAATAAGGTTAACAACTAGCTAAAATAGAGGCACTTACAGAAATAAAAAAAATGTAGAAGTTCCATGTGAAGATAAAAGGATGCAAACTATCTGTTAGGCGAGAAAGAAAAAATCGAGGGTAATAAAATAATACCCATCGAGCAACTTAATTGCATCAAATTTCACCAAATAGAACACAACGGGCATATATAAATAAAATTCACTACCTCACAATCATCAGTGAACAAAAACAAATCACTTACTAGTCTGTGTCACCAAGATAGAGAAAGGGAGAATAAATACTCTCCAATCAGCAATTCAAATATACTGCTCCTTTCCTCCTTTTCAATATCGGAACTGGACATATTTAAAGAGCATGGCAGACGAAAGGAGGCGAATATCTAAAATCAAATAAGATAATATACTCATCCATTAGGGTTAATCAAACTAGACCGTGTTGAATGGACGAAATGAATCCTCACTATCACGATCTAAATCTACTTTAGGACGAATGAATTATCTACGGCACTTTGTTCGTGGCTACTGATCGATAAACGTCTCACTAATCTTGGCCAAAGCCCTTCAAGACGAAAATCGAAAGAACACACCATAAGTGTGTTTAGAAATGAAAGATGAGCATAGTCTAATGTTAGTCCAGAAGAAGTTCTCGATGATAATTTACCAATGAGAAGCTAAGCGGATGAGGATAAAGTAGATTACCAGCAATAACATTGGGTTTATGTCAGATAGGTTGAGGATGAGCCAGCCGAAAGTGGTCAGGAGATAGGGAATTCCCTAAAGGACTCTAGGCGGATCGTAGTATGTGGAGAGGTGGAGGTGCAAGCTTATGACTAGGAAAAGAGCCCATAATAATCGAGCCCATCTAGCTATCAAGCATCATTATGTCTCCACTGTAATAACCTCATTGAACGGAACTATAATATGGGTGGCAGCCGTGCGGCGGTACTATGAGGGGTAAATCTAAGAAGACGATCTACGCTCATTAATAGATCATAGGAGTCACTAAACTATGAAGACACTTCTATCTAAGCAATAACTCGAATAAAGATTATAATGTCAATCTGAGATGGGTGCGAGACTCTTCGGAGCGAAACACGAGACTCGACAGGAACCTCAAATCGTCACCTACGAGGTGGTATCAAGAAATATAAACTGAAAGGATACCATGGAAAAGAAAGCATAGACAACAACGGATAGAGACCAATACAAAAAGAGCACACTTTCAGAAGGATAGTCTAGCTAGCAAACACAAAACAGAGATTATTAATAGCGAACAGGCATATTTATCTTTTACTCAGAGAAAGTTCTGCATTCAGAGAGTGTGCGAGACAGAAACTCGAGAAAGTGACTAGTGGGTCTTTTCCAAGTACCTAAAACGTGCCGTATCACTCTCATAAAACCACAAGCAATCAAAAGCCGAGATCGTGGTTGAAAAGGTGGCTTGTTTGAACAGAATGTATTGTAAGAATAAGTATCCAGTAGTTGAAAAAAGCAGAATAAAATCTGTGAAGAGGTGCAACAGTGTCAACCACCTGCACAGAGTCGGCCACCCAAACTGACGGAAACTATAAAAATGCTGTATGGCGAAAATTTTTAATAAAACAGTATAAATTAATAATTGGTGTAAAATGCCATAAACTCATATCCAAAGCGCTGGGAGTGTCAAATATCGAGGTGAAATAATAGATAATACGTAAACTTTAGTCGCTCACACTTAATGGGTCCAAGACTTACCTCCGTTACTTGAAATTATCTCTTGTAGATACCAATGGTCCATATCGTAAATCGTAAACGCCAATGACGAAAACACCAACGCTCTCTAATGAATACTCAAGTCTTTCATCGATACAGAAAAGATAGACTTGTCTGTGGTATAAAATTCAGTGTATATGAGAAAATATTTCCTCTTATTCTCTAGATCCGCCCCATGTCGCTAAGTAATCATATGGCAATCGGGCAAAATATGGCAATTTGGATTGTTTAGACAGAGTAGACTTTCATTGAGGCCTATGGAAAAATGGAGGGGCCAACAACTTGAAGATGAGTTTATGTCAGGATAATGAAATGGTTGTTTGACGTAGTGGTGCATAAAACGATGCATAAGCAAAGGTCATTTTCGACACTCTCTAGCTCTAAATTCAAAGATCGAATCCATGTGGTAATGCGAGCTCAATGGAGATACGACTTCCTGTCTATCGGAGGAACTGCCAACTAATCATTGTACTAGGTGATCATACAAAGAAGGTGAAATGGCCTCCTCATCCTAGAGACCAGATCAAGAGATCCGATCTCTTATCAAGATTCTCTATACAATGTCGCCGATGGATTGGAGAGTATTATAGAGAAGAAATACGACATGAACGAACTTGAGGCATCAATATTAGTCGTCAAGTGTGTTCAATACCATTATAACTTAAAGTTACTGTCTGAATCTGGGACAATGAGGCAATTGTAAAGTACGCAAGTAAATAGATGATTACGGTGAAGTGCAGTAAATGTTATTTCCTTAATGCATGTGTATTATCTGAACTATGTAGTGACAATATCGCAATTCAATGAACTGCTCCACATGGTAGTGTGTGAACCAAGTTCTCTTGACAATTATTTTAGGCTCTACATCTGCTCAATTAATATCTTTCACCTCTCTTTATCAAAACTAGACTTTGCCAATTACCGATTAGCTCCAAAGCCAAAGAAGAAAGTGAGTGTCTGAAAGTTTCCTTACTTTTATAGCGTCCGAATATATGAACGAGGTTTACCGTTATGAACAATACATGATGGTGAAGATATGGAACTCCAAGTATCGTAAAGGTCAATCTAGAATTTATAATCGAAGATGTATAAGAATCTATAAGTATTAAGCACTTTATCTGCACACGCGAACTCGAGAGGCTGAGGATCCGACGACAATCTTATAGCAATGTGTTGTTCAGTTCTTCTTTCCCTATGATGCAACGCTCCGGATATAATGTCTAAATGAAGAAATGCATTTTGACGAGAGGCAATCTTTATAAGGGCGTAGACGATATAATATTTGTTTATTGTACCGGGCATAATAGGCCTTGGCCGAGCCCCTTGTTCAAATCAATTTTATCTGGAAGGGATACGTTTGACTAAATCTATTGAATATTATTGTCGGTCTCGAGGCCATTTATAATGTGTATGAAATCTGTATATGGAATAGAAGACAAGACAGACAGACATAGTCTAGTGCATCTCACTTGAAGCGTGCAAGTGGATTTAAGCAGAGAATTGTTGAGAGCGAGAATCACTTTCGTATATAGGTGTTCTAAGAAGAGAGTTATTTTTAAAATTTTTTTTTTACTGAACGCATAGAGACTCTGCAAATCCCCAGGCGTTCCGTTATTTTGCCAAGATGTATGTCTTACGTCGACTAAGGTATAATATCACGAGCGAACTAACATCCTGATTACAACGTCGAGATATTTAATAAGAGTCTGGAGAATTGTCGAAAAAAAAATAGGTCGGAAAATTGCAATGATCTATAATATCAGCTGGACACCTATTATCGAAAGGACTGATTAAGCCTCTACACCCAATGACGAGCTGAGGAAAGTTCATTTATATGATCTCATCAGTGGATAATGATGGCAGACAAGAGTGAGAACTAAAGATGTCATCATCGATTAGACGTTACTCTCCAACCAAACCCTCACGGCGATAAAACTACCTCCCTATAGTATCTAAAATCAAGTGGCGAATGGGGGAGGGGAAGGTACGCGGAAATGAAGACAAATGGGGACCATTAAGACTTAATAGCACAGGTCAACAAAGTATGAAAGAGCTCCAGGAAGGATGTGGTTAAGACGAAGTGGTCCTCAAGAGTGAGAGGATAATAGTTTACAAAGACCTCTTTTTAACACTGAAGAAGGAATATTACAAAGATTGGGTTGAGTTTCCTTAAAAGATAATATTGATGTGAATGTACCTGATGCCGACAAATCCATTACAGGAAACAGAAATGATTAAAGTGTAATGAATATTGTTTGGTGTTCTGACGAAACCAGCTAGTTTTAGGCGAAACACTTGTGTAAATTCCCTGTAGACTATGATTAATCTCGTTAATAGAGTTGCAATCGACTTCATGAAGAATACTAAAAGGGCTAATGGTATTATAAAATACAGGGAACGAGCTGCTTGAATTTACTACTAGAGCTCATTCCACTGGTGAGAACTTCCAGTACAGCAGCATGCTAATGTCTCTGTTCTCGACCCTGACTAATATTTGTCTTGCTGTGTATAGCAACGAAAGAACAGTTTCATGAGCATAAATCAATTTGTTGGCCAAATGGGTAACTGTGTTAGTTCTAGAGTGGTGTCTACTAGTACTAATAGTATATTCTTAATTCCAAGACTTTGAAGGTCGTGAATCCTTATCTATCGATCATGTTATTATTCGATACGAAAGAGGATGCTTCGTAAGCTCAGCATATTGATAATGTAGAGGAGTTTTAACAATTGATAGGAAAGTATCAATTTCTTGTTAAGACTATGCTGGGATCCATGAAGATCTCGCGGGGGAAGTTATATTATGTGTAATAAATATACGAGGTATTATTAATTTAAGAATATATCAATTGTAATATTGTACATTTGCATGTATAGGTCCGGTGAATTTAAAATCGTGGTGGTAAAGGGAAACTAAACCGTGCTTTAAATGTAATTCGTGAAGTTTATTTGTTGTGAATATCTCGGAGTACTAAAAGAAACTTGGTAATCCTAGAAATTCAAAGATAACACACCTCACCAAGGTACCTACCAAAGCTAAGGGGAGGGAATACCCAGCTTAGCTTCATATACTCCGAATATAATTAGAATTGGCTCGGCTGCCAGATGTTTAATGAAAAGGGAATTGTTTATGCTAAATCCAACAAACAATACCTCTTAATCTTTTCTCCTAAAATTAATATCGTTGAAAAGAATAATGGTTACTTGTGTCAGTCTTGGCTGTACGTATTATATTGTAATAATGGAAGAATAGATTTACTATTTACCTTTAAATATCTGAGGCGTAGAACAAATACATTGTCCATGTTCGAATCAAAAATCGGTTTAAGGATGATAGAAATTCTACGAAGCAAGACTAAATCGATAACGATACCGTCATCCATAAAACTATAGATACTTGCCATGTAAGATGTTGGTCATCTGTAATCCAGAATTAGTACATGTGAACAGAACCTAGGATTATTATGAGTCAGGTATAAAAAAATATGACGATCATAAAAATAAAAAGCTCAGACTATCTAATAACTCTCCTCCACGGTCATTATACTCACTAGAAAAAACAACCACAATAATTGAACTGTGAGTGAATATACAAACTACAAGAAAAGCATTTATTCTACATGAGAACAAAATTGGAGTCTCTTACTCACTTGATGGTGCGATATCATCAAGATGACATACAAATAAGAAATTTCTCTTTGAAAGCTTAGCTATAAATCTACTATAGCAATTTTATTCAAAGAGATTTTCATAAAAGTTAGACGAAAAATATTTCAATATTCTAGACTAATATTATCTAATGATGAAAATAAAAGCTAATCTAAGCTAGAGGGGTTAATGCATAAGAACACTGGCTTAAAGTTAGTAGTGGATTTCGTGAGTAAAACACAAATTTAGAGTTGATCTAGTATACTATGATGTGAGTGAGATCTGTCTCTATAGTGTTTGCAACTCATTCGAGCAGTTTGAAAAAGGTGTGGAGGTGTGTAACTGCGTTCCCGGTACTGATAGAAGAATGTTGAGTAACGGGATAACAAATAGATTTTTACTTAAAGGTTAGAGAGAAGAGAACTTTGATGACAAGGTAATAAAATGCTCAATGTTTTTGAACAAAGGAGTTGACTTGAATAAAAAGAAAATGAAATGAATAAGAGGTGATGAAGAAGGATTCGTCAATAGCGCCCAATGGCTTAATTGTTAAGAGTTTACTCAGAACCATCCTGATTTATAGTATTTTTGGAAATGTATACTGATTTTCTCTCTTTTTGGTCAATTACACTCCGCATAACGCGACTAGTTTTTTGGTTGTGTAACTGAACTGAATTAATTCACTATCTATTAAGAACCAAAGCCACAAAAGTGAAGGTGTGCAAAGCTAAAAGATCATGAGGATCTTTCAATATTAGCTAAAAAAAGAAATAACATTGGTCACAGTATGAATACGTTAAAAATAGTGACTTACAATACAATATCTCAGCCTCCCCCCCTCCACTCGGTTGCAGTTTTTAAATTAATAGCATACTAAGAAAAATTTCCTTTCATAAAGAGATATATGATAGGTATATGACTAAAAAGGAGTGTTTGATAATCCGAGGATCCGCCTTCTTAACCAATGAGAAGAAACAATAGGAAAATAGCAACTTTTCGCCTAAACAAAATGTAATCAATGGAAAATAGTTACTAATACAATTCTCATTATCTTAAGAACGAATAATTGAACCTTAATAAATCTGATTTTTGATTTAAAGCCTACATCAGCATGTCAAATTGTCCTTAGGAAAAAAACATTAATAATGGAAAAAGTACATTTTTGACTGAGCATAATTCAGAACTAGCAGGGTCGGCAATGTTAAGATTAATGTCCCTGGCTTCCCTATCTTATTAATACATATAGGTCGGAGCAAATACAATATATGATAACATCAAGCGCCAAATTGAGTGGACAACAAGAAAACTATAGGAAAAGATTTATAGAGATTGACTATCGCTGGATACGGTTAAGACGAAAGCTAGCTCATATGTTATTACTCTATAATAATTCATAAATATATAATTGTTGAAGAGCCATTATCCCTCACTTAGAAGCGGTTATCCGATACACCATAATCTAGAAGTACAGTATTATATGTACATTGTCTTAAAGATCTGTCTAATATTAAGGTGTTTCTCATCGACAAGATTTAATAGCCAACCGCCATGGATAATCCACCTAGCTTTCAGATTATCTGAAGTGTAAAAATATGAAATCGTCCTCCTTAGAGGTTTGATATCTAATTTGTTTAATTGGTCTGTAAGGATCATAGATAGTCGAATCTTCATGTCATCATCTGGTTACTGCCACATGGATACGCTGATTCCGAAAACATTCTCTTGATATAGGCTAGGTTGAAAGATATGTGTAATTATTTAGTGGCAATATGTAAGGATACTGTCGTAATAGCCATAGTAGAAGATGAGTCAATTAAATGAAAGGATTTGAGAATTTAGGTAATTGTCTAAATATTTCTAACATTAATGAATAATTAATATAGTTGGGATTGGTCCTAGCGCAAGTTGGGAGAACGACATATACATTATGTATGGATGGATCTTTAAAGGGTAAAAGCTACCCACCCAAAGTTGGAGGATTCGATGGAGGGGTGAATTTCACCCTGTACGGGATTGTATTACAATAGGCGTATTATTGTAACCATGAAGCTTGGCAACCAGTTTACCAATGCAGGCACCTGTGGAGAGAACTTCATACTAGAGATAATCCTGTAGCGAATTGATGTCACAATAGGGAAACCACTACATGAGGATGAATATGACACAAACCGTCTCAATACTGATGTCTCAAGATGCACTTAATATTGTCGTGATTTAAATGTAAACGAAGTTAAGTAAAATGTATGCCTAAATATGCTGCCTTTAAAAAGTTCTGTTTAGTGCTTGACAATCAAATTACAAGATAATGAATAATGAAGACAACGATCGTGGCGATCCATGGAGACCGACAATCGTCTAGGAGAGTGTTTACGCTGACCACTTCTAACCCTATCGTTTGAC
>SNQN01000309.1:118472-136596 GCA_008642245.1 Bassia scoparia
TTTCGTACCATTTTAATCCATATTATATTTAATCACTAATTTATTTTTGCCTTTTAACCTGTCTTTCCTTACTTTCCTCACTTTAATTTACTTTTCCCCTTTTTACACACACTCTCTTCAATGTATTTTTACTTTTTGACCTCAATCATATTATAACACAATATTTTAAATTTTTTTCCCCCAAATAGTAAATGCACAATTTATTAGAAATTAGAGGGAGTATGATATGATGAGTAATGAGTAATTATGAGTAATTATGAGTAATTTTTAGAGATTGTAAATTATTTCCCAAATTTGATTATTATTTTTGCTAGATTTTACTTGATGTTAATTTCATTTGACAATTGAAGGAAGTGTTATTTTTTGTTATTAATTTTTGAAATGATGTGATTGATTAGAAATTATTTCATTAATGGCATATCTTGCAATTTGCAAAAGGGAGGAGGGTAGAATGGTATTTTTAGGTGGACACCGTCACCACCTCCCCCTTCCCTTATATAATAGAGATTATTTTGTAGGTAACTATTACTTGAATTCTAACTATATTTCATATTATTTTAATTCAATTTGGAATAATGTTCATTAAGGCTATGTTCAGTTCGTTTGAATTTTTTCTTCTCTGAACTTTTCTGGTCTGATATGATCTGAACTAAATTTTTTAAAACTGGTGTGATCTGATTTGAAATTTTCTGATCTGGTTTGATGTTATGTGAAGTTTTTTGATCTGATCTTATCTGAACTTTTTGTAATTGTTTTTTTAGTACTTTCTGATCTGATCTGAATTTTTTGTAGTTGTTTTTTTGTTTTTAATAATATTTTTCTGATTTGATCTGAATTTTTCTTATCTGGCCTAATCTGATCTGAATTTTTCTTATTCGTTCTGATCTAATCTAAACTCTTTTTTTTAATAAGCACTAAAATGCTTAAATAAGTAAAATTGAACATAGCCTAAATTGGATTATTGTTCACTAATAAACTCACATATTAAATGTATTCTCTATTAAAGTCTATTAAGTAAATTATTTCATTAAGGATATTAATGACCTATAATAGGGGGACACCATCATTGATGTGGATTTATTAGCGATTTGCTCACAAATCCCTAACTCTCACAGATAAACACGAACAAAGGATATTTCCTAAAGAATGAGAATGGTAAAGCACTGAAAAATAACTTCAAACCCACAGAAATAATTCACAAGATCTAAAGGATCTTAACTCACAAAGTGCACCAAGCACCAATGTAGTTAATCAAGCGAACTCACAGAACTAATTCACAGAATTCACAAGGGTTTTCTTGAATAACCAAGAGAGAAATATTTGAACAAAGAATAAACTGAATTTTCATTAAAGAATTCGAACCTATTTATAATACACAATAATATCTAAAACTAACTAAGATATTTATGGAAAGATATAAATCTTATCCAGAAATTATCCTAACTAATTATATCCTAAAATATCCTAATAATATCTAGTTAAAACTAACCCTAACCGAAATCTAGATATTTATCTAACAAATCAGAAAAATATCCTAACTAACAAATATCCTAACAAACTAATATCCTAACAAACTAATCTAATCTAAACTAATTCGAACTGGACTAAATAAAATAAAATAAAATAAATCTAATTAATCCTAACAAATATTCGACAATAATAATAAAATAAACCTAATAATGATCTAATCTCTATCCAGATCAATCATCCTCCCCATTCCCTTATTTAATAGAGATAATTATTTATAGCCCCATTATTAGTATTTTTATGAGATTTTTTTATCATAAAGATCTTTTGCAAAACATTTTTTTGTCACAAAACAACTTTTAAAACTTTTTATGACCCAAAAAAAAATTTTGTGAGAAAAGACCTTGTCTTTATTTTTTGATGTTGGACCAAATAAATCAGACATTAACTCTTGTTGTTCTCTTATTCTTTATTTCACACCCTTATCATCACTACTCATCACCATCTCTCTCTATCTCTCTCTCTCTCTCTCTCTCTCTCTCTCTCTTTCACACACACACACACACAACCAAACCCCATTACTACTCACTACCACCGCCACTCGATCACTCACTCTCTCACACCACCGCTCTTCTCCTATCGCCCCAACCAGCCACACAAACAGCCCCAAGCCCCATAACCCCATCATCACAACCCCAACATCACGCCACAATTCCCCACCTACCACCATTCATCACCTATGCSATTCACTACTCACTCCGATCCATCGCCACCCTCTCCTTCTTCTCACTACTCCACAAACAACCCCGAACAGCCCCCATAACCCACAKAACAAAAAAATAAAAATAAATAATTAATTAGCGAAACTAATTATAATATTATGGGGCACACAAAGAGAAGCAGTTGAGTAGGCGAAGACCTCCGTTGACATAGTCGAACTCCTCAACCACAACCACCGCTACAACCAATGAACCAACCCAATGGCTCCCTTTCAAATTTTCCAGGGTTTTTCCTAATTTAATGGATTTAATTGGTGAGGGAAAAAAGTGTATTYAAAGGAAAAGGAGTGCAAATCCATTTTTTGGCTAGGTCAACACCAGAATATTCCAGTCGACACCGTAATATGTCTCAAAGGTCCTTTCTCACAAAGTTTTATTTTGTTTTGGGTCTCTTTTGACATAAAACTTTAAAATGTATTTTGTGACCAAAAAAAGTTTTTAAAATTTCTTTTCTGACAAAAACCTTTTTTTATAATCATTTTGGGTGGTCAAAAGTGATGGTGGATTGTTTGATGGTAATTTTGGATTGTTAAAAATATTAAAGGATAGTTTGGAGAAAATAGATATGAAATTGGGGCGATGAATAACAATTTCATTGTATACCCGTTCTATTACGAGTTTAACCTTTTCAACTTGTTTTTACTTAATTGAAATAATTTTTTCTGAATAGAATTTAACTYAAAATTTCTAAAGATGTTTTGTTAGAGGGAAATATAATAAGTTTTCTCTTTTAAACTTTTTTTTCATATTTGAACTTATTTCTTCTGAAAATAAATAAATATAAGTCGAATAAACCACTTGCTTTGTAGACAATTAGACATCGATGCTACTCCCTCTGTTCCACGAAGTTCCTGCCACTTACCTCATATGGCCGTTCCATGAAGATCCTGCCACATCCATTTTATTGCATTTTAGGAAACTTTATATTATTTCTTTTATTGTGGTGGTTCATCATGTGGAACCCGTTATTCCACTTGCAACACACTCATATACATTACACAATACAATTTTATTTGTTACTCTCTCCAATCTAAATCTACTTTTTAACCCCACTTCCCTTATTATATTAGTTTTCATATTTTAGATCTAAATAGTGTATGCCATGATCTTGCATGGTGGAACGGAGGGAGTAATAAAGATCAACTATAATCTATTTTCTTCTTCATTGAAGTGGGGTAGGTTTAGGTTGTTGGGGGTTGATATCAAGTGTTCGACTAATCAATGATATACCCTAGCCAACTAACAATTCTACCGAAAGATGTAAAASCTAGCAAATTAGTAAACAAAGCATAAATGAGTGAATAGAAAAGAATTACCATGGGAAACCCGAGAACTTGGAGAAAAACCCACACTGCACTTGTGATTATTAAAGATGAAGATGATCTAACAGACTTACACAACACAAGTATCAATGGCATACCATTGCAATACTATCTCACAAGTTTCATAATCTAACAACTATAAATTACAACTTGTGCTAGTAATCAACTAGTATCCACACTACTAACCACTCACCAATTGCTTCCCAAAACCCCTTACAACTAGTGTTTACAAGTTTAGGATCACACACCTACAARAATCCCAAAACCCTTAAGTGTTTAGCAATTCTGAGTTTTATTGTTGTGTTCTCTTGTGTTTCTCTCTCTAGCTCTTTGCATGTATATCTTTGCTTCTATGTTATGACTTGGGTATGTGAGTGTCAAGGAGCTCCCATGGGTTGACACCTCATCTGAAGAAGCAAGAGTCATCACTCCAATTGCATCAAAATAACGCAAGTGTCCAACAAACATCCTAATGCATGAGCCAAAAGAATAGAGCACGAGCTTTTACTAGAATGCGTGACTCGTGCATTTGGGTCAGAGCCAAACCCTCACCTCATTCATCTCAATGCATGAGGTGAACAAAATAGGGCAAGCTAAGATGCACGAGTCGCGCATTCAGCTATGCTTCTTTGCTCGTCCATTGCCACTTCGATCGATCCTCGAGCCACACACTTCAAACCATCTCTACACTAAATGAAGGATCAAATACATTACACAAAGGGGAGTTAGGCTAAATAGCTCACAATTAGTTATCTACCTTAAATTTAAATGACAATTTTAGCCTCCTTTTAATGTTTACCATCTTACTAGTAACTTAATTTCTCTCATCAATATTAATCTTTCTCTTTGCCTACCTATCTTCTTTCCTCTGTTTTTTTTATATTTTCTCTTSTTTATACATTTACAACTACTCTGTAATTAGTTTTGTTTAATTTTTTCATCACATCTAATTTATTATTTGCTTCATTTTATGACACATACATAATACCTTCTTTTTTATTTGTTTTCTCCTCTATAATATTTTCACATGCTTTATTCCCAACTTGAGTTTGTTTTTCATTTCGCATTCAAAGGGTTGGTTAGTTGTAGACAAAAAAAATATATAAGTGTACAATATTATATTTTTTGATGCACACATTATATAATTTAGATGTACYAAAATTTAATTAGAGATGTACAACAATATATTTTGAGATATAAACCTTCTACAGTCTAGATGAACACTAATAAAGACGCTCACATTGTATAACTTGCATGAATACTAAACAAATACACATTATAAAATTGAGAATTTGGGATGAACACTAAGAAAAATATGTACACGTTGCATGACTTAGATGTACACTTTGCATGATTTGGATGAATATTAATAATAGAAAGGAGGTACACTAAAATAAGAACACATGAGAGCATTTGTTCATCTAAGTTGAGCAGTAATTGAGCAAGTATCATGTATGAAAATCCGGTAATGAACATTATGTAAAGTTCGTGTTATTTACATATAAATAATAATATTCAAGTTCATGAGAATGACGAATTTGGAAAATCAAGAACTATTTTAACCATAAAAGTGAATTAATTTACAAATATAAGGGAGGTAAATTACTATATACATTTGTCTCTAATATTCAAATTTTTACTTTTGGCAAACTTCAATCTTCTAATTTGAAACTTGATGTGAATCCTCTCTATTCTAAAATAACTTTAGTGTTGAAGATTGTGAAGAGAATGTTAATGGTGATGAGGAAAAAGTTTGAGTTAATTAAAGAGGAAAGAGAAAGGTTTGTACAAGTGAAAAGGGAAGAAATGGGTTTTTGTTTTGGTTTTTCTAAATGGAAAAGAAACAACAAAAGGAATCTAATTTGTTTTATTAGAGGGGCAAAAAAACATCAAATGACAATGATTAGATAACTAACCGTGAGATGAATTACCTTTTTCTAAGGGAATGTGTGATGTGGTTTGTTGCAATCTTACAAACAACAGTGATCCACAAAGAACAGTACAGTCAAACACTGCAATTAATGTTGGCTGGGTCCAAATTCTCTATCTCACTTTTTATCTGGGGGTGTTTGGCAACAAGAGTTTTAAAGAAACTTTAGAGTTTTGGAGAGAGTTTAGAGTTTTGACTAGTCAAAACTCTATTTTGGGTATTTGGTGAGAAAGAGATTTAAAGAGAGTTTTGTACCAAATAATCTTATCAAAATTCTAATGAAAAAGATAGGGTGATGAACTTTTTCATTAGAATTTTAGAGAGAAAAAATTTATGTCCATTTTGTTCGTATACTTATACTTAATAAATTATTTTAATAAAAAACAAATGTGCTTAAATGTCTTTTTACATATCATTGAAGTACAAAATTCTAACCAATTAGCTAAATATTACCAAACACATTTACACAACAGCTTATAAAATTAGAAGTTAAATCCTCTGACCAAAAAAGTAATTCTCTAACAAAAAACTCAAAACTCTATCAGCTAAAGTGTAAACTCTATTTGCAAAATAAGGCCCAAATCTTTTACAAGTATGACAAATCTAAGATGTGACTACAAGCCAATCAAATACGYATTACTTTTACATTTACATAGACAACCTTTTTATTTTCAAAGACGGACTTTAAATTTACATAAACGATTTTTGTATTTACTTAGTCGATAATTTTTTTCTCTTACACTGTGATCCACCCTTGGTCCCACATTGTCATTTTGAACCTTTATTACAATTTTATTTTGTTATTTTATTGTTTGATTGACTTTATTATCTCATTTCTTCGCGCAGAAGTTTTTGTATGTATCAGATGCATCATAAATTTATTGTGCACCAAGCATATATAGCGACCCTTTTAGTCTATATAGTAAGTCAGTAATCCATTATTCACTTTACATCTATATAGTGATAAATAATAAGGGTCACTATATTGATCAAAATGACCAGAAGGTCCCCTGTAAAAAAAATGATGAGAAGGGTCACTCTAATCTGGTGCTGTGGTGCATAATAAATTTATTGTGCACCCGATGCACCTAAGACTTAGCCTTCTTAGAGTTGTTTTTACTTCTTTTTTTTATGTTTCATTGAAGCTGATTGGTTCACATTTTTTTTTACATCGATATTTTTTATTTAACTTTTAATAGCAAATAAAATCAAATAAACATTACATAATTTGTAAAGAATGTGGACAAATTAGAAAAATGGAATCTGAAATGAAGCAAACAATTGAAATAGAGGATTTAGACCCAATAAGGYCATGTTTATCCCAAAGACTCACTCTCACAATTCAGACTCATACAAGTTTTTACACTTTGTCCCTGAGTCTCTATTCCAGACTCAATTAAAATATCTCCAAACATTTTTTAATCTATAAATTATCAAACTATCTTGAAATAGGATTAAAATAAAAAGATAAAAACAAAATACTTAATATGTGAGGCCCACATTAGGGTGTCAATGTGAGTTTTATTTTCAGAAACTCACTTTGAGACTCCCACTAGTTTTTAATCACAATATTGGGTGAGATTTAATTGAGATTCCCATTGAGATTCATTCAGAGACTAGGAATAAACATGCCCTAATGTCCCGTTGATCGATTACTAACCTAATGTCATAAAAGTGAAAAGTAGGGTCTTCGTAATACCTTTCTTCTTTAACCAATTTACGAGCAAGAAGAATGTTGGTTATGTTGACAGCTACATAAGATTAAGATTGACCAAACATTGATCTTAGTATAAATTAATAATGGAGAACAACTCTATACTATTATAATGAGAGTAAAAGCAGAGGTTACGTGAATTAGTCAAGAAASCTAAGATAATTGAAGTGAAGCCCAACTGAATTGAAGTGTCCTTGTGCGCAAATTATTATATACACCCCTTRCCCACCTTGTAATATGTACCCCGTCTATCTTACTTTCACGTAATTATTTAATAAAAAACATAATTTCATTTTTAAATCAAATCAAATAAATAAATAAACCTAACTAAAATAACAAAATCTCAAATTACATGTGAAGGGAAMGGGTGCATATTACAATGTTGGGATGGGGGTGTATAATATTCCAATTGGTCCTTATGCCTGCTCTGGCCCCATGGGCTATCCTATAGCCGAGGTAGTTGTAGTAGGAAAAGCTTTTTAATGGCCTTGATTCCTTGCCCAAGTTTCAACATTCAAACAAGTGCTTTTAGCTTATCCTAGCACCAAAAAAAGAATATGATATATGCAAGTTTCAAGTTTTATATAGGAGTTAATTAAGGAAAATGTTATCATTTAATAAACATTTATTTATCTATATTGATTTATGAGTGATTTGGTAATAAATTATGAACTTTGTATTTCCTTTGTTTTTATTTTGTTGTTCGATACTATTTTAGCGCGGTATTTAAGAGTTTGATAAGTTAAATAAATTTATTTTAGTGACTTAGATAAAAGAATAAATGTGTTCATAATCCAAAATTTTTGGAAAATGTTCAAAATATTTCTTTGATTGATGAGAATTTTTTTGATGAATTGCCTTGCGAATTTGATGTTGAACAATGTAATGCTATGGGTGACAACGGGGTAAGACCACGATTTGGTGGCAACCCTAATGCTTATGGCCCAATAAAGGCCCCTTACAACCAACAAGGCCAAATTAATGATTTTGGCTACCAAAATAATTCCAACCAAAGGCTTTTCAACCCTCAAGACGGGAATGGTTATGTAATCAAAGACCATTCAACCAAAGGGGATTTGGTTACCAAAACAAAGGCTTTGTAAACCAAAGCTATGGTTATGGCAACCAAGTTCCTAACTCTCAATGGCAAAATGTTTTTCGTGGAAAAACCCTAGCTATGGCTATCAAGCAAACATTGGGGCTATGTCAATCCCAATGCCCAAGCTCCATTCCAAGCCACCCAACCCAACCCTTACTATCAACATCCCAATTGTCAAGGAGCTATGCAAGGGCAATTCATGGGGCTAAGAGTAAACCAACTTCCACCCCATTTCAACCAAYCACAAAATCCACAAAATTTCCACCCATTTCTCACTCAAATTAAAAACGTCCCAATCATCCAACATCCTCAAGACCAAGAGTTTTCGAAACAGGATAAACAAGAGTTCCAAGATAAATTGAAGGCTTTTGAGGGAAACTTCGCTAACCTAGCCCAACAAGCCCCTAAATACATTCAACTACCTCAACCAACTTCCTCTACTGCAAGAAATGATGGAGTGCATGTAATGAAATCAAAGGAGGATGAGGGAGTTCATGTTAAGGGTTCGTTGAAGGGTGAAGTGYAGAGAGAGCAAATTGGAGAGAAAGTTGATGAGTAAGAAAAGAGTGATGGAGAAGAGAGTGTTAAGAAGAAAAACCTTGATGAAGGAGAAGCAAGTGAAAAACCAAAAGAGGTGAAAGCGAATAATGGTGGCGAGATTGACCGCATGAGCGAAACCGAAYATGAAAAGGTCAAAGAGGCGGAGAAGAAAAACAAGTGTGCTAGAAATAAGGGCAAGGTAAAAGAAGAGGGTGAGCCTAGCATTGGGCAAGATCCTTTAAGCTTGAAGGTTATATCCAAGTTGGCAAACCCGGAGCAATTCCTTAACTCTATGTTCAGAAAATTCTTTCAAGTGTTCCAAAACTTCTCTCAACTTTCACCCGAAGGTGCAAAGTGTGAGATGTCAAACTTCTCCCAATTTCTTGGAGAACTCTTATGTTCCGAATGAAGGGAGTGACTAACTCCAAGGGTGGTAAAAGCAACGTGGTTCACCATTTCTCTCACTCCATTGAATGTGTAGATTCTATGCTTTCGACTAACCCCTTATATGCTAGTGTTTCTTTGTAGCCTTGTGAAGTAGGTGAAGGTGTGATGCAAAGAACACAAGAAGAGCAAGATAATGATGGTAAGGGTATGGTCGKGCTACAAGAGGGCTCTTGTCATTCTACGTTCCCAATGTTGGGGACGATTGTAAGGTTTTTGGTTTGAACACTCCCTCATTTGTTCAAGTCTCAAGGGGTCAAAATGGAAAGAAAAAGGAGAAAATCCCCTATGAGTACTTGAGGAGTGCTCAATTCTCTTCTCAAATATCTCTTGATGATTCATTTGTCTATATGCATGATGGATGTATTCAAGTGCCTAGTGCACTTCTTCATTTGCTTGTATTGAAGGATCCCCCTTGATGGGGTTATTACGTCAAGCTAGAACCGTTAAAGAAGCGCTTTCGGGAGGCACCCCGAGGGCTTCGGCCTCTTCTATTTTATTTTGTGTGATCTAGCCTAGCTAATTCTTTAAGGGCTCTTATTGTGTGTTTGGTGTTTGTTGGTTCTTTTTTTTCGTAAGCTTGTGTGTGACCTTTTTGGTTTTTGGTTTTGCTCAAGGATGACACCTTTTGAGTTTTTGGTTTGTTGGATGTGTTGTGAAGGAAGGTTGGTGGCGTAATTGTGTTGATTTTATATTTTTGTGAGTTTGAGTGTTGGAGGTGTGTTTAGTGAATTTTGGTGGTTGTTTGGGATTTGTAGGAGGTGTAAGGTTGATTTTTATTGTCATTTGGGACCCTTTGCTTGCAATTGAAAGGGTTCCAAATTTTGAAAAAAAAGATGAAAATTTTAGTGACAATAAAAGTTGGCAATTTTTTTTGGCAAATAATAAAGGAATTTTATTATCAAAAAAGTCAATACAGGCCAGGCCTCCACCCTTTAATCTCSCACTTTATAGGAAGGGTTGAGAAGAAAGAGTATCAAGAGCCACCAAACCARAGAAACCAAAGCAAGGCATAGGAGAAACCCTAGCTCAAGCCAACACCAAAGCACAGGAAAACACAAAAAATCATATAAGAAGTAAAATGCCTATAATAGAAGGATCACATCTACAAGCCATAGCAAAAACTATATCTCTAAACACCTGTATAGGAAGTTTACACATATTATGGAAAATCTGTTGATTCCTCTGTAGCCAAACTGGATAGAAAAGTTGGCAATTTTTGAGGGAGTAAAAAATAATTAGGGAGGTTTAGTTAAAAAAAATATAAAATATAAAACCCCCCTCACTCACGGCTCCCCTTCCCTTTCCCCATTTCTTTTTCTTTTCTTCCTTTTTCCCCCTACCCCACTCACTCCACCTCACACACACTCACACGTCTCACTCACTCACCCTCCTCCCCTTATCTTCTATTTTACTTTTTCATTCATTTCATTCATTCATACTTCATTTATTCTTTCTTAAATATTCAAATTTAAAACTCCATTTTCAATCACATTTCCAAACTTCAATCACCCATATCTCACTCATTTCTTTACCAAATCTCACAAAATTTTCACCAAACTTCACAAAATTTCAGCCTCTACATTTCCCCTCAATTAATTTTCAATTCCGGGCACTTTGGTTTTTGTGGGTTTTTGCTTGGAGCCTTAGCAAATCATTAGAGTTTTCGGTTTTCAAGCTTGGTAACATTCTCTAATCCTTTATTTTAATCATGTTTTGAGAACTGTTATTGATTTTGGATGCTTGGTTTGTTGGTATTTCAAGTTTTTCAAGGCTTACCATGTGTTTAGATTATTAATTACTTGAGTTTACTTTTTAAATTGTGAAGTTTGTGTGTTTATAATGTGAATTTGGTTGTTTATTTTAAGTGATACATGCTATTTTTGAAGTAGTTTTTGTGTGATTTTCATGTTAGATTAGTGTTTGAACTTTTGGTTGYTTTGTGTTACTATGATTGGATTATGCTTGTTTTACTTTAAATTTTTGCATATTCAATATCTAAAATCATCCCCAATTTAAATTTCATACTAATTCAAGATCAAATTTAAGTTTCCACTTCCTAGGATTACTAGTGAYTTGTGAAAAAAAATCCGAAAAAATAAATCGGCTAAAAAAATAAATAAAAAAGAGGAAAATTTCGGCCAAATTAAAAAAAAGTGACAAAATTCAAAATAAGTTGAAAATTTTGATTTTGTATTAGCATGATTCTTCCCTTTTTGGTTTTTGTTGGGAATGATTTTATATATATTGAATTTGTTCTTTTAAGCTAATTTTGAAAGAAAATTTCATGAGTGAGTTTAGTTTTAGTGAGGTTGTAAAATAAGAGTGAGCCTTGTTTATTTATTTAAATTATTTGAATTGGGTTCTTGTGATCAAAGAAGTTGTTGTTGTTGGAAAGAATTACATTTGAGGAAGTTGTTGATGTAAGATTGAGTATTTCGTGTTTAATACATGATGGTTGCTTGATGATTTTMCTTTTCTTGGCTTGTAGGCACATTTTCAACATGAGTTCAAATCTTAACATTTTTAGCCGCAAAAACCAAAAGAAGCAAAGGACCGCTACAAATGAGCCTTCCTCCTCCTCTCGGTCTTCAAGAGAAGAGGAGGATGCCTTGTTTTCTAAGGCCCTTATTGTGCCAAGGACCTATGACATAAGGGCAAGTGGGGAATATTTGCAAAGGCTTGAATCTTTCRGGGCTCAAAAAGTCATCACATTGAGCTTTTGCCACCTTCCAACTTGTGAGGAGTTCGGGGATCACGACACATGTGAAAGTATTTTTGGAAAATGTGGGATTGAGTTCGCTCTTTAATGTTAAAATTCCCACCAAGTATGTACCACAAGTGTACAAGAAGGACCCCGAGATGATCCTCCCGGCATCGACATATCCTCAACTGACTCTTGAGTTGATGTCAAGTTTCACACACAATGAGGAGGGAGAGACGGTTCATTTCCGCATGTTCAACAAGACTTATACGTTAACCATTGCGCAATTTAACAAAGTACTTCGGTTTGACCCTTAGGCCCAAATCAAGAATTTGAAGACCTACTCATCCGTTCGAGGGTTTAAACAACAAGCATTTTMGGGCAAGATTACTAGAGGGGTGGCGGACTTTTACAACGATTCCCGCTCTTTCAAGATCATTCATGCGGGCATCCGATACTTTCATCGGGTCTTTGCCKCAATTTTCTTCTCTCGGTAAGAGATTGGGAAAATCACCACCGTCGAGGTTTACATTGTATGAAGAGCGGTTAAGGGGCCCCAATAGTTCAACCCCACTCATCCAAAAGAGAAAATCAATTGGGGATTTGTGTGGATCGATCATTTACACAAAATCACCCATAATTCATCAAACGTGGGTACCATTCAATGTGGGGGGTTGATCTCTTTGCTCGTTTTCCGGCTTTTGAAGAAGAGGGACATGTACGCGGGTTTGCTTCTCCTATCCACTCATGCATATTTGGATAGGGATGAGTGCTTTACAATGATGTTCCTCCATTTTCATGATAACAAGAAGGACATATGGAAAGTTCAAGAAATTCCATGGTGCCTTCTTCCTCGTGAGAGGATGACACATCCCCGGATGGGTGCCCAATTCCCTTAGAGGACTCCAATGGAAATGATTGCGATGGAGGACCTTCATGCCCATGAGCATGAGGTAAGGATAGGGGCTAATAGAGGTGTACGCCCTATTCGTCCTCTTCCTTTTGGAGCCACGCCAAATGATTTTTTAAAAAGTTTGGAACATTGTTTACAATTGTGGAAAGGCTTAGTAGAGATCGTGAAACAGTCTTTGCCACCCCATCCTATTTCGAAATTCAAATTTTTCAAAAGGATGTGGATGAGGGTAGACTTCCCCCTTACCTCAAGTATCCAAACTCTCCGGCCCAAATGGGACCACTCCCAAATTGGAACCCAAAGATGGCGGACGATGACGACAATTCCATTGCCCGTGAGGGAGGAGTGTATCCCTATTGGTAAGGCTCGGGTACGTTGGATACCAACGCCCCCGAGTATAGGGTAGTACCTCCCTTTGATTAGCATCCAATYGAAGGTTGTGATTTTCGAGGAAATCCTTCTTTCCCCTACTATCCAATAAAGRAGGAGAGAGATAGGATGATCGACCCTTACTATTACTTTCCTCCCAACTACTACAGTGGTTAGGAACCTCATGATCCTCCTACCACTCTCCATTATGATTGGACCCTAGCCGCACATATACCTCCGATCCTAATATTGTGTCGGGGTACAATTCGAGTGTTTTGATAATCCGTCCTAGTACGGACACCAACCTTCCAAATGGGGAAAATCAAAATTAGTGTGCATTTGTGGTACTTTTCCTTCTCTCCATGCTCCTTTTTAAACTCCAAGACGCAGTTCCATTCTAGTTGGGGGAAGAGTTCCACAAATGTGTCACTCGTTGTTGCTTGGTTGTATATATATTGTATATATTAGATTTTTGTATTAATTGTGTCATTGTGTTGCGGAGTTAATTTTTTCTTACGGAGTAGGAAGCTTGGATGTCAGCCCGGTTTTTAGGGATCTTGTGCTTATATTGGTTGGATGCGGCTTTGTAAGTCTCTTCTAACCCATTTCTTTATTTATTGTAATTTATGTGCTAGATTCTAGATTGTTCTAATTTAACACTTGAAGATACATTTTGGGACATGTGTTTGTGACGTCATAGGGGTTGTCCATACGACGAATATACTTTATTTGTTTGCACGACGGTTGTTGGATTCCCCTTGAGGTTTCTTTTAGTGTCTTGACTTCGGTCAAGTTGATTCGAAGTATAGGAGGGGATGATGAGGATTAAGTGGGAACAATCCTCCAAGTTGTCCTTACTTTCCAGGATTTCTATTTATTGTTGTGCCTAATATATATATATGTGTTTGTGGCTGTTGTGTTTTTAGGTACAAAGTTGGAAAAATAAAAAAAAAAATCAAAAAATGCAAAAAAGCCAAAAACATTTCCTTTTCCATTTTCCTTACTTCCTTTTGTGTTCTTTCTTTTCTTTGTTTTAAGACAAAGTGATAATTAGTTTTTTTGTCTTGGAAATGGATCAATTGGAGGATTTGAGTTTGAGCAACGCATTCTTCCCCTAGCAAATAGTGCAAGGTCTATAATTTCAAATCGCCATTCTTTACAAAATAAACAATCATGAAGTTCTCTTCCTAGGAATCAACTTGATTGGCACACTTTTTATAAGAAAACATGGTGATACTTTGTGGTGGTGAGCTTTCTAGCCAAGCGATTATACTTAGTGATCTTGTTTATATTTGAGACCTTGTGAGTTGTGTGTACCCCTAGAGCCAAGTAGGCAAATTCAAGTAAAAATCCACAAAAAAATTTGAGTGTTGCACCTAGACTCCAACCTCGACTATTTGTTGTAACTTTCCAAGATACTCGACCGAACTACCGTAAAGGAGGAGAAAAGCAATCCATCGGGGTCTTGGGATAATTGTTTTCCCTTAAATTTGCTCTTTTGTTTCTTTTTCCCATACGATGGGAATAAATTGGTTGGGTTTTCATTCACCTTTGGCACCCCTTTGAGCTTTCTATTTTCTTAGCACATTACATACCTCATAGCCAAATTCTCACAAGTTTTACCCTAGAAGACAAATGAAGTGTTTTTGTGTTTGTAAAGGCTAAGTAAATAAAGCGTTCAACGTTTAAAGTGTGTAGTGAAATGAATAGATTGCAAAGTGATTCCCAGTGCATTGAAAATAAAACAGAAAAATAAAGAATCCAAAACATGTAGAAAAGGGAAAATATGTTCAAAGTGTAGCAAGTTATATGGACAAAGCAAGTGCGCTATAAACTTGCCTCCAAGTGTAGTGAGTGATGTGAATTGGGCTCCTCAATCCCAAGTTTGGTTTGATTTTGAAACTTCACTTGTGTAGGTAAACACACAGATATAAATAATTTATCGTCAACCAACCTTAAGCCTACATTAGAACCGGAAAGCCTTTGACATGGGAGTTGAGTCACAAAAGGTGGATGGAAAGTCACACAAATTTGTTCTTCATTTGGGATGTTAAGTGCAATGTGCTTTAACTCACTTTAAACATCTCTCTATGCTATTCTTTGGCGATGTGTTGTTAATGAGCTTGGTTTATCTGAAGCCATGGAGGGCGTTTGGAGAGAGGAAGAGACTGGAATGAATTGATTTGTTGCAAGCATTGAAAGTGTCACACATTTTGTGGATATCTATTGATGCTTGCTTGACTTCTAGTTGAGGGGACATCCATTATTCCTTATTAACGTCCCTTAAGTTCAAGAATCCATCCAAGACACACTTTGTCTTTCTATCCACATTTTTCACGTTCTTGTTTTCCATGAGTGATTCTTTGTGTTTATGAAAACCTTTGCCTTGGTTTCTTCTTATTTATTGAGAGTGTCTTCTCTTTGGAATCCTAATGAGACCATCCTCGTCCTTCTTAGCGATTGAGGGTATAAGGGCTTTGTCACTAGTTGGTAAAAAGGACCGTGATTCCTACGAAAGTGAGTTAGGTATAGTTTTCTTCTTTCTTCTTTATTTGTTACACTTGCTCGAGGACGCGCAAAGGTCCTAGTGGGGGAGTTGATAAGTGCAAAAATGTCATATTATGGCACTTATTTCTTCCATATTATGGCAACTTGTGTGTTATTCGATTATCATTACCAGCCTTTTGGTAATTTCCACTTTTGGCATAGTTCTAAAGATTTGTTGTTGGTTTTTAGTAGTTTTTATAGGTTTTTAACTTGATTTCTCTTCTTTTCTATTCTTATACACTCAATTGCAAGTGTTGTGAGTGTTTACAAGTTGRCATGAKATGAATTTGCTAGTGTTATGCTTTGTTGCGTGTTGGCGTGGTTGTATTTGCAAAGGTTGAGCTTTAAAGTAATTTGCTAGTGTTATGCAGGTAAGACTGTACGGGTGCTGGGGCGTCACCGGGCCAGACTAGGTCCGGTCCCTCTGCTCCGGGGGGTACAATATAAGGGCGGCTCGGTTTGTTTGCTAGAATTGAATTCTTGTTTTTGCATATTGTGAGTATGCATCGAGTTGTGTACTTATACTCGAAATGAGTTGTGTGCTTATACTCGAAAAGAAGTGTGGTGGCGACTTCCTCTACTCATTTCGAGTATAAGCACACAACTCAATGCATACTCACAATATGCAAAAGCAAGAATTCAATTCTAGCAAACAAACCGAGCCGCCCTTAAATTGTACCCCCGGAGCAGAGGGATCGATRCCAGTCTGGCCCGGTGACACCCCGACGCCCGTACAATCTTACCTGCATAACACTAGCAAATTACTTTAAAGCTCAACCWTTGCAAATAAAACCACGCCAACACGCAACAAAGCATAACACTAGCAAATTCATGTCATGGCAACTTGTAAACACTCACAACACTTGCAATTGAGTGTATAAGAATAGAAAAGAAGAGAAATCAAGTTAAAAACCTATAAAAACTACTAAAAACCAACAGAACTCTATAGAACTAAACAAAGTGGAAATCTAACCAAAAGGTTAGTGAAATGATATCGAAAACACATAGAAAGGCCAAAATAAGGAAGAAATAAGTGTCTAAATGTGACCATTTTTGGCATTTATCAACTCCCCCCATCTAGGACCTTTGCACGTCCTCAAGCAAAGTAAAGCAAAACAAAAGAAAGGAAAGAAGAAAACTATACACTAACTCACTTTCGTAGGAATCACTGTCACTTATAGCAACTAGTGACAAGCCCTTTAAACCCTCAAATCGCTAAGCAGGACGAGGAAGGTCTCGGGAGGGTTTCCAAAGAGAAGACCCACAACTCTATAAATAAGAAGAAATCAAGGCAAAGGTTTTCAAAAACACAAGGAACACAAGAGGAAGAACAAAAAGAAAGAAAATAAAACAAAAGTGTGCTTTGGATTAGATTCCTTGGACTTTAGGGACGCTAATAAGGAGAAAAGATGTCCCCCCCCCCCAACTAGAAATCAAACAAGAGTCAAATAGATATCACAAATTGTATGTAACTTTCAAAGCTTGTAATAAATCAGGTCATTTTACTCTCTTCCTCTCTCCAAAGCGACCCTCCTTGGCCTCAAGTAGACCAAGCTTGATGACAACAKATAGCTCAAAGAAAGAGCTCAAAGAATAGCATAGAGAGATTTCAAGAGTGAGGTTTAAGCACATTGCACTAGACATCCAAAATGAGAAATTGTGACTCCCTCCACCTTTTGRGACTCAACTCTCAAGGTCAAAGGACTTTCCGGGTTGTAATGTAGTGGCTAAAGGATGGGTGAGGATAGAAATATTTGGCTTGTGGTGGTATCCCTATACAAGTGAAGTCGAAAAACACAAAACCAAACTTTGGGGATTGAGGTGCCCCAATTCACAATACTCACACACTTGGGACYCAAGTTTATAGCACACTTGRTTTTTCCCACACAAAACACTACAGTTAATAAATTATTTTTCCCAAAGTGCATATTTGGAATTTTTGGAATTTTTTTTTGTTTTGGCAATGCACTTGGGAATACACTTTGCAATACTATTGCATTTCACTTACACWATTTACAACACTTTGAGGCTTTATACACATAGCCTTACACAAACTCAAAAACCACACTTCACTTGTCTTCTAAGGGTCAAAACATGTGAAAATTTGGCTAAGAGGCACGTAATGTGGCTAACAAGGATAGGAAAGCTCAAAGGGTGTCCAATGGTAAACGAAAAAGGTAATAAATGAAAAAGGGAAAAATAATTTGAACCCATAACCCAAAATGAATGCCTTATCACTCCTCAAGTAGCTCAGTCTAGATCTTGAAATGTCATAACAAATAGTCAAGGGAGGATT
>SNQN01000309.1:138795-166509 GCA_008642245.1 Bassia scoparia
TTGTAAGGGGCTCTCATAAGCCCATAAGCATTGGGGTTAGGGTTGCCTCCCATTCGAGGTCTTGCCCCATTGTCACCCATAAAGTTGCATTGTTCAAAATCATACTCCTAAGGCAACTCATCAACAAAACAATCATCAACTAAAGAGACATTTTGAACATGACAATAAGAACAGAGATGATCTTCGGCACCACAATTGCTACAAAACATCACACTTTGAGGCATAGAATTATAGAGTTGGGGCTTGGACTTAACTTGGCCCTTTAATAGGATGGGTGGAGCCTCTTGAGAGGAGTAGATTCTCCCCTTCTCAAGGGAATTTTCCACTATGGCCTTGATGCCTTCTAGTAGTTTCTCAACTACCTCGCCTTCGCCTAAAGAGTGGATAGTGCCCTTAGCTTGRCTTGGGGAGCTCTTTCCCCTTCTTGCCATGTCGCATAGTTATCCACAATCTCTTCGATAATGCCTTTCATTTCATCCTCACTTTTGTTCATGATCGGACTGCCCGCTCCGGCATCCAAACTAGTTTTGCTTGTGTTATTAAGCCCCATGTAGAACGTTTGATAGAGGAACCATTTYGGAATACCGTGATGTGGACACTCCCTTTGGTATTCCTTAAACCTCTCCCAAGCTTTGAAACAACATGTGATGCAATGCATGTCTTAGGGATGATCATTCCCTTGCCTTTCGCCTTTTATTTTTCATTTTTCACTTTTTCAATTTTTTTTAAAAGGCGAAAATGTAAAAAGTGCATGAACGTCGGAAATTTGCCTTTCGCCTTTTATTTTTTATTTTTCACTTTTTCTTTTGTTTTGTCATTTTTTTATTTGTTTTTGTCTCTTTTTTTTCTTTTGTATTTTTTTTAATAGGCGAAGTTRAAAGGTCCGATGTTCGTTTACAATTGTATGACTCAAAAAGATGTAACGCCTAATGATTCTAGTTTACAACCACTTCAACATTACGACGTCTAAGGAATGATCACCTTGCTATATGAGGACTGTTACATGAATCAATGACTTATTTGTTAGGCATTTCAAGCTGCGTCCCTTAGTCTAAAAGCACGTAGTACGTTGTCACGCTAGCCAATAACCCATATGCAAGAAAAACAAAGTCCAGCACCTAGAGTCAATTTGTACGGTTTCGAAAGAAAAGTCTGGCTGTCCAGAGAGGTCTATGACTAGGCTCAGAAACGATCCTTAAAAAATCCAGCCGCATGTGTCGACCAAAGGAGGTCTAAAAATCATTAAGGTTTATAGTAGTGCAGCAGCCGGCACGTTATGGTGGTGATGGGCTATACAGCTTAAGAGTTGGTTACAATAGCGTAGTGCGCACGCCAATCTTAAGCGAGCCCCCGGTGTTGTCTACAAGTGTAGAACACACTTTATATGAGACGTGATGCTAGAAAACGAAAACTCAATACCAACGACCTAAGTTCGTGTAATGTAGGATGCCTAAACACACAATGTCGTATTTAAGGATGCTGAAATCAACATAACAATTTCGAGTATTTACCCACATCACTAAAGGTAATAGCTTTAGTGAAATCCCTAGTGAAGTCGCCAGTAAACCTGTACGGGCGCCAGGGGGCGTTCATCCGCCGGCACTGGGGTTCGGTCCTCTGACTCCGGAGGGGTACAAGTAAGGGCGGGCTCGGTTGTTCAGCAAGAATTGAATTATTGCTTTACATATTGTGAGTTATTGCCTGGAGTTGTGTGTTTATACTCGAAATAGAGTAGGGAAGTCCCATCCGCACATCTGTTTAGGGAAGCTGCGAACCCGTTTTAAGTCCTTGCCTATAATTGCCATAAAGCAAGGCGAACGAGCTCCAATGTGCTGCTGTCAGTGCACCCTAAAGGTCTGGATTAGGGGACAAGGGTAAGGGTGATAAGTAGTGCACAGCAACCCCCCCCCCCCCCGAATCTAGCGGCCTCTACTTTAGCGTTAATGCCGAGTTTCATTGTCGGAAAGACAACAACAACCAGTTTGTTCCGTTTTACCTTAAGCATGCAATATTACTTAGGTTTTTAACAGAAATAGTAATCAAATAGTGTCTAAGTTTGTTGTGCATGTTGTTGTTAATTCCGTTATTCAGGAGACCTAATGCCGGTTGTCCATAGTTATCTATTTAGGCGTAGATTGCGCCCAGTATCGGCCTTAGGATTTTGGGGCCGATTTTTCTTGCCTTCGAATAGCGTGATTTTCCAAATGAATATTTATATCGTATATAATCTGTACGTGTTTTATACGATTATTAATCTGATTATTATTATCATTTGTAGAATAATCAGGTCGGATATTATTGCGAATAATTCGTGATTGTTTTACGCTAATAGCTGAGATTTGTAATGAAATAATATCGTACTATAATCGTATGAATATATACGTGGTTTTATATGATCATAGCTGATTTTATTGCCGATTTATGGACTATATATTGCAGATGCTTGGGGATTTTGGCGTTGCCTCGGAACGCGTTGTGTATCCGAGGCGAACATCCCGAGATGGGCCGCTTATTGCTCGGTTTTGCTTTTATTGCTTAAGAATTCATAAATATTTACAACCATAAAATCGAAAAAATTATTTGGCGAAGAAATATTGTAAATTTCCTTTGTTGAAATAGGGTGATGTCTAAAAATTTTGTGAATTGGAATTAGTAGTTCATAATTTAATCAATTATCGCAAAATTATTACATATGTTGAAATTCCGCAAATGCCAAAATTACTTAGAAAATTTCAAAAAAAATTCCTAACAATTCTATAAAAATGTTTAAAATAGTTAAATTATTTGAAAATCTAACTTATTTTTTCGACGGTGCTTAAATACCTTTAATAGGTGTCCGATGTAACGGAATCTCCTTCTTGATAGGGGCCTTCAGGTGGTCCTAGCTCTTTCTTGATTGACTTGTGTGTTTGCAAGGGGTGTCTTATCATTTGGGCGTTGTTGAGGCCGGGGACAATGTATTGGTATCTACCAAAAGACCCATTTGCATCGAACGAGTATATTTTAAGCTACATTCCGAAATCAAGCGCGAGTTATGGCAGTTCGGAAGTATAGAGTAGTTGAGTAGGCTGATGAAAGAGGCAAATATAAGTGCAATGGGCATCGAGCGTTGCCACACTCGCCTCTTGCACGCGGTCTGCATGCCCTCTGCTCCAAACAAAAGAAAAAAGGCTGTCCGTGCCGCATCGAGACAGCACGGTACGCTGCTGACGCGTCATCTCCCATTGGTCACCCGTGCCACCTTCACACATTTCTGGTTGGCTCAAGCACACTGCATGTGCCTCTGCCCGTGCCACGCGGGGTACCTGTTTTGTTGACTTATTTGGTAATTGAGTGCTCCTTGACTGGCGTTGACCTGATTCTTGAGGTGCTATAATTTGCACATGTTGGAAATTAGTATTGGCATATCTTGTAAATTAATTATATGTAAGCTTTTGTAATTGAGTTTTATACTATGAGTTTTTAAGGAGAGAGAATTAAAGGGTAGTAATAAAGCGATAGGGTAGACTTCATTTTTTTAGTGTAATGTTTCATTTTCAATACAATTTCTCATAGATTTTTAGTTGTTAGTTTTCTCTAAAATTTCTTTTCCATTCTTTCTTCCTATTATTTATTGTTTAGAGAGAGAAGCTACTTGTCATTTATTTGTCTTGTTTTGGCTCTAATTCATATTCATTTCTCACCATATTTTAGGCAAGTCTTATATGCAATTCAATCAAATTTTTTTGAGTTAGGGTAATTCTTAGTTCGCATTAGTTTCCGGTGCTTTGATTTCGTATTTACTTCATGTTTTGAGATTTTCCGGTTTTCTAGTTTTCTGGCGGTCTTCTCCAATACTTTTGTTTTTTTATTCCATTTGTAGATAGATTGAATCATAGTGTGTTTTTGTGTGTTTTGATGCCCCTTTGGTTGATTTTGGTTTAGATTTGAGCAAGTTATTCAATACCCTATTTTGCTTTGATTTTTGGTGTTTCAATGGCTATTTCTATGATTCCTTTTGAAATTTTTGTTGTTTTCTTGTTTGCAATCACGCTTAGTGAGTAATTCTCTAGCTTAGGGATGCTAGGGAGCCRAACTATAATCCTTTTATGCCAAAATGATATTATCATCTCTTTTCAACAATCCATGTTCTTAAAATTGTGGTTTCTCAATGTTATTTGGTTTTGGATTTAGCCACCCAAGGCTTTGAGAGGGAGAGTTTTCCTTGTTCAACCTTTTCGAGGGATTAAAGGGGTTGTTTAAGGTATTGGTGTAATAAATTTTTTTACTAATTCTTATGAGAACTTGAAGGGGACTTTGGTAGAGTTAGATGACMTGGGAGATGATTCCAACTAACTTGCTATACTAAGATCAKAATTGCTAAAATGTGTGATTAAGACTAAACCTTTAATTGGCATTACAAACGTTTATATAGTTGGGCAAGCTAGTATTCCTAAGTTCTTTTTGATAGTTGTTTTCAAATCGTTATTTCCGTAGCTTACTTCTAGTTTTAGCAAATTTCAACTTCAAAACTCGTTTTTCTTCCCAAACTCAAGTGTAAAAACTCAGGCAAACGTCTTAGCCTCTCTTCGGTATGACCCTTACTTACTGGCTATACTTGTGTAGCTAGTGAGTTAGGTTTTATAATTTTGTTTTTGCTCGGTTTGGTTTAGTGTTTTTAACGACAGCAAATCTAAGCCCATCTAAAGGATCGATTGGGGACACATTTGGGCAAACCATCTTCAACACCTCACCCACAATCTGAGGAGTACGGGGGCAATACAATGTAGAGGGATGATCTCATTGCTTGGCTCAACATTTCAAAGAAACGGGACCTCTATTCAGGGTTAGTTCCTTTGTCCAGAAATACGATTTTGGACAAAAGTGAGTTCCGCAAATGACCTTCCTTGCTCTCCATGACGGAAAGAAGGATATTTGGAAGGTACAAAACACCTTATGGTGTTTTATGCCATGCAAGCGCATGACTAGACCTCCTTTTGACTCCCCATTCCCTTGGAGGACCCCGATTAAAGAGATCTCGAATGAGGAACTTTACAAGGAGGAGTTTRAAGCTCGCCTAGTGGTCCTTTTTGGGCGGCCATCCGCTCTTTGCTTACCCTTTGGAGTTACACCACTCGGGACCACTCCACCCCCATCACAAGAAGAACAACAACAATTTTAACAACTAATAACAACAATATTTTCAACAACAACAACAACCACAACAAGAGCACCAAGAACAACAATTTCAACAACAACAAAATCAACAACAATAACAAAGGCAACATCGGAGCCGCCGACGTTCTACGCCCTCCAATATGAAGAGAGGTAATTCTTCTTCTCCTCTTACTATTATAGCCCTTCTCGATGATTTTATAAAAAAGTTTTAAAACTTAACAACAATAGTGGAAGGGCTATACCAACGACAACGAGACAGTCTTTGCCCCTCCCTCCTACTATGAACATCTACACTTTCAAAAGGCAGGTAGATCAAGGTAGGGTCCCACGCTTGTAAGCTTCGCCCCGCTTAGGGGGCGTGACCTCAGTTTCAGTGTCATGGAATTGAGCATGGAATCCGCATGTGAATTGCGTTGGGTGTGTTGTCGAATTTGAGGGGATCGCCACCGTGCCCTATATAGGTTATTCACGGACGCCCGAAACATTCGGTGCAAACTAGTGGCCCCGCAAATAGGTCCAGTAACCAATAGTGTGGGTTCGGAGGACATGGTACGGATTGAATCAGTAACCCAATCCGCCCGCCATGTACGGCCTCTACTCGGTCTCATTGTAGTTCCATAAATCATAATAATTGAATTCAAGAAAACTTATCGATTTGATCTTGGAAAGCGCACTAATCTAATATTATTAGGTGGGTTGCTATTATGTACAAACAATGACTTCTACCATGGATAAGGCGATCACTGATTATTAGTCAATATTAATAAGGTGCCTATAAAACCGGTCGTCCTAGATTATCTGACTTTAATGTGTACGTATAATTTCCCGTCTTGTTTAGCGATATATACAAGTGTGATAGAATATGTACAAACAAAACATGAAAACAAAGGTAGTAAGCATAATAATGTATATGTATATCCTTCTCACCTTGTTTCTGCAAATACATAAATCGTTAAAGTAAAACTAAAAAGGACGTCCTTTGATCGAATTGCTAATCAAGACAAAGAACATGTTAGTATTGACAATAACGATATGCATAATGATAAATTGTGACAAGGTGATGCAACGAATTTGAAAACGTTAATGACAATCCTACATATTTACATGAGATGATTCAAGAGTTGGTTTTCTACATTGTGTTAATTGAATTTGAAACTCATAATAATAATTAGTCAAATTAAAAGTGACAAAAGGAATTAAAAGAGTCAAAAAAGATGTTTTAGGTGAGTAATCTCAGAGTTATACCTTGATTCGCCTCGTTGGATCGAAACAGAATCGATGCTAAACTCAAGAAATTTATGTGTCTAGAGTGTATGAGAGAGTGTATGAGAGCATGAGAGAATGAATACAGCAAGTTAGGGACGGAGAAAATTGAATTAGACGTGTGTTCCTCGGAATGAGCAAGGCACGTATTTATAGGCGCGAGGAGGAAAAGGAGGGGAAAAACCCTACGTATATACGAGGAGACCTGCGTATATACGCAGGATTATTCTCCGCGTATTTTTTGATTTCCTCCGATTCCAATTTCCATAATACGTGATTTTCCTTGATTCGACGCACCTAGACACCTTCTCTCCAAGCAAGGAGTTCTAGAGTGTTCTAGAAGGTTTCCACGTATTTCCGGGTTTTTGCTTATTTTGTATTTTTTTTGTTTTTCTGCGTATAAAACTTATAAAAATCATAGAAATATATCGAAAAATCAAGAGAAATAATCTAAAATACTGGTGAGCGGTTCAGAAAAATGTGAGGAGCAATGAAAAGTGGAAATTATGAGATCACCAATATAAATTATTTTAAAAAATCCTAAAAATAGAAAAATATTAAGAAATATTTTTGCCCCCTTTATTGTCCTTTGCTCAATATTCCGAGTATGACCTTAACGTATTTTCACACATTTATGAGTTCAAAGCATCTTTTCTAAGTCGAAACAATCGCGAGACGCGTATGTTTTCATCACTGATTACTCTTTTGGGGAGACATTTATTAGGTGTCTACAATGCTATCTTAACTATCCAAGTCTCCGGCTCAATTAGGGCCTCTCCCTAATTGGGAGCTGGAGATGGAGGATGACTTGGGTTACTCCATTAACTGAGTGGGGGGGGGGGGAATTGTCCATATGGCAAGGAATGGGGATGTTGAATCCCAATGTCCGAATTTAGGTTGTACTGCCATATGATTACACCCCTCACATGCAGGGAAGACGAAGAATAGTGCTCATTTGTGGAGTTTTTCCTCGCCCGTTTTTCTTTTTGAACTCCAAGACAGATTTCCATTCTAATTGGGGGAAGAGTTCCATAAATGTGTCACTCAATTTTGGTTGATTTTTGCCCCTTTTGTATATACTATATATTGTATAATATTAGTTTTGTATTATATATATATTATTATCTTTGGAGTTGGTTTTGCTTACTAAGTGTTAGGGTTCGCTTGTGAGCCGGTTTTGGGGGCTCTTGTGGTTTTATTGGTTTGAATGCGGCTTTGTATGTTTTCTCTAACTCCATATTTTTTAATTATTTCAATTTGCTTCGCTAGATTCTAGGTTTTTTCTTTTACACTTGGAGATACCATTCTTAGGATTATGTGCTTGCGACGTCATAGGGGTTGTCCCTACGACGATTTTACAMTTATTGTTTTCACGGAGGTTGATCATTCCCCCTTGAGGTTTATTTMTATTGTCCTTGACTTCGGTCAAGTTGATTTTTGAAGATGAGAAGGGGATGATGAGGAATTAGTGTGAACCGTATCTCCAAGTATCTTCATATTCCTAGGATTTATCTACTGACTTGTTGCTTGTATATAGCCTTTGTGTGTTTTGTGTTTTGAGTTTGTGTAAAGTTGGAAAAATCGCAAAAAAATTGAAAAATGCAAACAGGCTAAAAAAATATTTTTGTTTTCCTTTACTCTTCCTTCCTTTTTCTTTTTCTTTCTTTTCTTTTATTCTTAAGGCAAAGAGTAAATTATGTTTCGTCTCATGGATCGGAATACAGATGGGATTTAAGTTTGGAGCAACTCATTTTCCCTTTCGACTTGTGAGCTTGCTAAGTTCCATCTCCGAAAATCACAATCTTTTCGAAACTTGAAGCTTCAATCCTAGGAATTCTTTTGATGGCAAGCTTCATAGTAAGCCATTCGATCTATTCATGGTGGTGATCATATTGGCCAAGCCAGGCGAAGCTTGGTTGATGATAAGAGACCTTGCTTGGTCATTTTTGGTTGATTTCTAACCATGTGAGAGTGTGATTTTTTTAGAGCTAAGTAAGCACAAAATATCAAAATTCAACAAAAGTTGAGTTTTTGCAATAGAATCCTAGTTTTTCTATTTTCTTGTGACTTTTCCAAGGCTTGGACCAAACTACCCAAAGTGTGACAAGGAATTCATTTCAMGTTTGGGTTAAATTAATTTTCCCTTTTTCATGTGCTATTTCTTGTTATTTTTCCAAATATGTATGTGGGAATTATTTTGCGTTTACATGTATTTGGGAAGAGAGTGGATTGACTCTATTTCGTGCAAGCTTTGCTAAGTGTCATATATTTAGTGATACTTCTTTGATGCTTGCTTGACTCCTAGTTAGGGAAACATCCTTTATGCTCATTAGCATCACCTAAAAGAAGTCCTATTGAAATCCATTTCCAAGAGACACGTTGATTTTTCTATCCACTTTATCACTTTCTTTTCGTTTCTCCACTTATGTTTCTTTGTGTGTATTTAAAATCTTTTGCCTMGGTTTCCTTTATTTATGGAGTTGTGGGATTTCTCTTTGCAAACCATCACGAGACCAACCTCATCCTCCTAGGCGACTTGGSGGTTTAAAGGGCTTGTCACTAGTTGCCAAAAGTGACCGTAATTCCTACGAAAGTGATTTAGTGTATAGTTTTCTTTCTTTTATTTGTTTTTTTATTTTGCTTTGCTCGAGGACGCTCAAAGGTCCTAGTTGTGGGGAGTTTGATAGGTGCCAAAGGTGGTCACATTTAGGCCCTTATTTCTCACCTATTTTGTCCTTTTTATCTGTTTTCCACATCGTTTCACTAGCTTTTTAGCTAGTTTTCCACTTTGTATAATTTTATGGAGTTTTTGTGGTTTTAGCTCACTTTCTCTTCATTGTTAATCTTTTGCTCTCAAATGCAAGATTCGTGTATAGTTACAGCTACCTTGGATTGATTTTGCAAGTGTTGTGCCTAAAAAGTTGTTTCCTTGTACACTAACATCTTCATCGAGCATTTTTGCGCTCTTGAATTTACAAGTGACACTTATTCCATTGGAAATTAAACATTGAGGGTTTTCCAACAATATATTATAAGCTGCAATCCGAGCACCGAGGTAGAATTAATGGTTGTTGAAAGTTGAGTAGGAAACCKAACTAGCCCTCACCAAACTCCTCTTTTTGAGCAACTCCTCATTTAAAAAGTGTGACATTTCTTATATCTTAAGCGAGGAGAATCAAGAAGCTAACTACCTAGCTCAACAGGCTTTGTCTAAAGACTTAGATGGTTTCGATGAGAGTGTTATACACATTAGTACATTTAAATTGAAACCCTTGGATGAGGTCTCTTGAGTTGAGGTTAATAAAGTTAATGTTCTTGGGCACAAGCCAGACTAGTGCTTAGAGATCATGGAGTATCTAGGGGATCCTTTTAGAAAGAAAGTTTCAGCAACGGTGAAGTTGGCAGCTACGAAATATTTTCTCTTCGGAATTAAGCTCTATCAAAAGGATCCACACGGTCTTTTGCCTAGATGTGTGAATACTAAGAAGGTTTTGACCATCMTAGTAGAGGCTCATCATGGGATATGTGGATCGCATCAATCAGGACTCAAGATGAGATGGATCATTAAAAGGATGGGGCTCTATTGGGCTTCAATCAAAGGAGATTGTTTTCAATATTARAAAGGTTGTAKACAATGTAAAAGATTTAAACCAATGAGTAAGGCCCCAGAAGTTGAGTTACATTCAATAATCATGCCTTGGCCATTCCGAGGACAGGCCATCGATGCTATTAGAACTATTAGACCACCTTCATCTAGAAACCAAGAGTATATCTTGATAGCTACTGCTTATTTTACTAAGTAGATTGAGGTCCAAGCCTTTCAGGATCTTAATGCAAAAAATTGTTAACTTGTTTCTTGAAGAGAAAATCTTTACAAGGTTTAAAATTCAAGAAACTAGTACAGTTGACCAGGCCTTCATTTTTACAAGAGAGGAGTTTGATGAATATCTTAAAGAATTTGGTATTCAAAAATTCCATTTAGCGCCTTTTTTGCACATGACAAAGGGCAAACTGAAGCCACTAATAAGATCATAGCTAAAGGGATATCTAAGATGGTAAGTAATAGTCCAACGAATTGGCATACTCTTCCACATTATGCTACTTGGACCTACATAACTTAGAAGAGAGATGCAACTCCATATAAATTAGTGCATGGTCATGAACAATGGTTCAAGCCAATAGTAGAGCTAACTGCCAGGTCTACTCGAGTGGCTAGACAAATGGATTTGTCATTCAAGGACTATAGCTAAGCAATGGCGATTAAACTAATGGATGTGGAGGAAGAACGTTTGTGTTCTTTAGAAAGTATTAAAGCCCAAAAGAAACAGGTAGCTAAATGTTATAACAAGAAGGTCAAGCATAAGATTTTTTTTGGAAGGACAATTAGTGTTGAAGATGATGTTGCCTGAGCATAATTATAAAGACCACATCTTTGGTAAATGGTCATTCAAATGGGAGGGTCAATTTAGGGTGGTAAAAGTTATTTTTGGAAATGCTTATCTACTACAAGAGTTAGATGTGGAAATGTTTCCAAGAGCAATGAATGACAAATTCTTGAGGCAGTATACACCAAGCCTTTAGGTAAGTCATCAAAATTTACGATCAAGGCATCCTGACTTGGAGGCTTTTGATAATCACACACTAGTGGAAAAAAGGCTAAAAGCGTTCTCACAAAAGTTCCAATTTTTTTAAAGACTGGAGCTTTTATGGCATTCTAATTTTTATAATATAATAAAAACTCCAATTTTTTAAATAATTGGAGGTTTTAGTMACAAAAGCACCAGTCAAATAAAAAATGGAGCTTTAAACTTCTATTAAAAGTTCCAGGTATAAAAAACAGGAGCTTTTGTTTTATGTTAACTTTCATTCAAGATAAGTATGGGCTTAGCCCAAGAAATAAACCTATAGTGTATTTGTACTTCATATACAAGTACTCATTTTAAWACACTCTTTCACACTTCATAAACCCTAACTTCAGTACTTCACCTCTCAAAATTCCTCACAGCCCCTAACCTCTCAAAAACCCAAACCCATTAGTCACGACCCTCACCCACGGCCCTCACATGCACCCTCACCCCACGACCCCTCACCACGCACCGTATCCTCTCAAAAACCCAAACCCATGAGTCACGACCCTCACCCACGGCCCCTCACCTACACCCTCACCCCACGGCCCCTCATCACCGTATCCTCGCCATTCGCAAGTGGAAGCATCCGGCCCCTCACCTTAACCCCAGATCTCCCTCTTTGCTCCGCCCCACTCGCCGGCCTTTGCTCGCCGCCCTTTGTTCGCCACCCTTTGCTCCACCTTTCCAAATCTKTCATCTCTCATCTCTCATGTCACGATCTCCCCCTTTGCACCGCCACATCAGGTTTGCCAATTTCGTTTTCCTATTTTTGAGTTTTTTTTCTGATTTCGTATTCCAATTTTTGAGGAGATGAGATTTTTTTTGGTCTAAATGTTTTCTGATTTTTTTTTCGCTTTTGACCATTTATAAAAAATTTCATTTTGTTATTTTTTTCGTTTTGTTTTGTTATAGATCTAAGATTTTTCGGTTGAATTTTTTTCGTTTTGTTATTTTTGTTATAGATCTTAGATTTTTTTATTTTTGTTGTTGAATTTGAAGGKAATGGTGGCTACGGAGGAGGCGGTGGTGGCTATGCCGTGAGGGAAGCTACGGAGGAGGCGATAGTGGCTACGCCGTGAGGGACAGAGGCAGTGGCGTTGGTGCATCCTGCCCATTTTTTTTAACTGTCTAATTATTGTAGTATAATTATGGTGTAGGGAGCAAGTTATGGTGTAGAATGTTTAATTATTGTAGTATTATACATTGTAGTATAGTATACATTGTAGTATAATTTTTTTTACTATAGAATGTATATTAGCTTACATATATTATGGTGATATTTTTCACTTGTATATTGTAATTATCATCTTTTTTACTTAATAAAATATATTATTCTTTTTGGCAATTGTTGTATTTGATTTACTTCGTATATGTATTCAATGTATATCTACTAGCAAATTGTAAATATAGGCAAAAAATGTGAAAAATGTAGCTAGGTGGGTTAAAAGCTCCAGTCTTTTAAAAAGCTTGGAGCTTTTAATGGATTAAAAGCACAAGTTTTTTGAAAAAACCCGAGCTTTTAATGCACTAAAAGCTCCAGTTTTTTCAAAAAACTGGTGCTTTTAATCCATTAAAAGCTCCAATTATGCCTGGAGCTTTTATTATATCTTTTAAAGTACCAACTCCAAAAGTACCAGGGCAAAATTGGAGCTTTAAGTGGGAAAAAGCTTGGATCTTTTGGCCTTTTTTCTACTAGTGAAAAGAACTTAGTGCTATTATTTTTAAAATTCGTGCAACAAAATGATTTCAAATGATGTATGAATTTTGGGTCTAGTGATATTATGATGATCGTATTTTGGAACAACAAAATCACGGTGTCCAAAAGCTTTCTCATGCAACTTACAAAATAAATTTAACCCGTTAAAAAGTTAAAATATGATAACAATTGGAAAATGAAACGCCAATTAAGTTGTGTCTGGAGATTAGAGTAATTACATGGATGTTACTCGATTCCCCTTCAATTTTTGCCTATAATTACAATTATGGTTGATATAATTTTTTGGATAATTCCCTCTTTTTACTATCTTTTCTTCCAAAAACTTTATTTTCCTCTCCCCTCACTTAAGAAAATTCATCTAATAAGCCAACACCAAATGGAATTCAAAAGGTTTAAGAAAATTCATCTAATAAGCCAACACCAAATGGAATTCAAAAGGTGGGTGCTTGACAAGGCTCGTCACTAGGAAGGTTTCAACTTTGTAGATGAAAACACTATCTGCCAAGGTGTTTCTGGGATTTCTTYYAAATTTGTTGTGAAAGAGAAGAAAGCTCTCACCAAGCTTGACTTCATGTGGTTTAAGTTCTMGAGGCGGGGACGTGACCAACCCTACACTAGAAAAGAACAACTTGTAGATGAGGCGATGTTTCGAAAGGCGATGGAAGAGGAGGAGAATGAAAGAAGAAGAAGGGATGCAACATTGCGGCAAGAGTATGAAAAACGATACCTGAGGGACAATGACTCTYAGGAAGAAGGAAAAGCAAAAGTGAAGGGGAAGTGCCCATGCAAACGCCCGAGGAAGGAAACACCACCACCATGACCACCATCGTCTTCATTATCATTGTCGTAATCAGAGACATGCCGAACTAAGCTTAGAAAGCAAATCACTCATTTTCAGGGCGATGATGATGTAGATTTGTAAGTCAGAAACTCACAAACCCAAAAAACGAACCAAAAGTGTGGGAAACAAGTGGGCAAAATCGTGTGAAATCCGTGGGAAAGCGGAGAAAGAAAACTGATTGTGGGAAATGAGTGGGGAATGCAAGGAAATGAATAGAAAATTACTTTAATCCCACAGAACTAATTCACAGGAATCAAGGGATCTTAACTCACAAAGAGCACCAAGCACCAATGTAATAAATCAAGCGAATTCCCATAAATAAATCACTGAACTCAAAGGAGGTTTCTTAAATAAACAAGGGAATAAAATTAACGAAAGAATAAATTGATTTTTATTACTGAATTCTTATCTAAAACTAAGATAATTAGGAAATATATATCTTATCCAGAAAAAAATATAACTAATGATATCTTAACAAACTAACAATATTCTAATAAAGTGAAATTATCTTAACAAACTTCTAACTACCAAGATATATTTGGCCAACCCAGATTTTCCCAATTCGACTTAAACAAATGTTCGACGATAATAATCATAAAATAAAACCAATAATGACGATCTAATCCCTATCCAAATCAACCGAGAAAGAAGAAATCGACTRTGATAACTATGAATTAGRTGGAGGACCCTTGTTCTTCTAAGTTTCAAAAAACTTAAATTAGCCTAAATGATAATTTTTTGTAGATGTTACTCATCTAAGTTCTCTAAATATTAGAATTATTGAAGGTACATTTAACATTCTACCAAATCTCATTCAATTAATCGAGTTAAGGCCTTTTCATGGACTTAAGAATAAGAACCACCATAACCATTGAAGGATTTTTAGAAGTAWTGTAATACTATAATGGTGAACGGGGTGACTCAAGAGTACCTACGCCACAAGTTGTTTAACTTTTCACTAGGGAGGAGAGCCTTAGATTGGCTTGAGAAATAGGTCAAACCAAYTCATTGACCACTAGGGAAGAGACTACAAGTGCCTTCTTGCATAAGTTAAATATATTCCCATAAAAAGACCGCGAAGATCCGTGKAAAAATCAAAGAATTTACTCAAAGGGTGAACGAGACACTATATGAAGCTTGGGAGAAATTTACGGAATATCAAAGGAGTGCCCCTATCATGGCATTCCGAAGTGGTTGCTCTTCTAAACTTTCTACATGGGTCTCAATAATTCCTCCTGAACTAGTTTAATTTGGGTGCTGGAGCTGGTGGTCCCATCGTGAATACGAGTGAAGAAGATATAGAAGGCATCATTGAAGACGTCATTAATAATTATACCACATCACAAGAAAGTGAGAGGACCTCTATAACGTAAGAAAAGGTGAATGTTTTGGAAAGCGGGGAAGTAATGGAAAAGATCCTTGAAGGGATCAAATCCATTGTTAAGAAGAGCCTTGAGAAGGGGCGAATCTAATCCTCTCAAGCGCCTCAACCCATTCATGCCATAGACGGTACCCCTCAACCCTCTTTTTGTATAATGCTTAACGATATGATGTCTTGTGAAAATTGTGGTTCATATGATCATGATGTCTATAGTTTTTAAATGGTTACTGCTTCTTTTGTTGATACAAAATATGATGCTATGAATTATGGGTTGGGTAATGAACAATGTAATGCAATGAGTGGTATTGGAATGATGCCGCATAATGATGTTGTTCAAAGTCCTCATTGTATGGGTGGTGTAGGACAATCTTTCCAACAAGCTAAGGCATTGAACAAGCCTATAATGGACAATCTTTCCAACAAGCTAAGGCATTGAACAAGCCTATAATGGACAATCTTTCCAACAAGCTAAGGCATTGAACCAACTAGACAAATGTATGCCATTGTGACTAGGAGTAGGAAAACCGTGGGATTTGATGATGAAGAAAAGAGTGAACGTAGTGAGGAAAAAGAAAAAGATAAGGTGAGTGAGGCCAATGGCAAAGAAAAAGATGAAGTACCTAGATTGATAAATGAAGAGCCTCTTCCATACCCCCAAAAGTTAACAAAGTATAAAACTTATGTGCAATTTGGGAAATTTCATGAGAGGATTAGCTAAGAGCATTTGACCATTCCCTTRACAAAAGCAATGCAACAAATGCCTACTTATTCTAAGTTTCTCAAGAAAGTTCTCAATGGCAAGAGGTCATGTGATATGATTGAGACTATAACATTACTAGAGCCTTGGAGTGCACTAATTCCAAGGACCATTGTTMAAGGTTTATAGCAATCGAATGAACATACAATGGATGAAACCTTCATCTGTTTGCAAAACGAAATGAAAAGGATAGAAAAAGAAGGATATGAACTCAAATCCTAAAACTCAACTCATGACAATCACTGAAACACGAATCAAATTGTAGTACTTAAATCCTAGCAAGGCTAAACCAAGCTCTCTAATGGAATCCACCAAAAGATTACTTGGCTTTACCCAAAATCACAAGCCAACTATTAGCCTAAATTATTTGACTTATTAAGGGAGAAAATACGTCCCAAAGAACACAAAAKCAAAGAGAAAATTCTTTCCAAAAATTCAGTCATATATTGTACTCATATTGTCATGGTGTAGACACTAAAAAGTGTCTCTTCAAATTGAATAGCTTATGAGGAAAAGTGGGACATTTCGAAATAGATTTGATTTAGAAAGTTGTGACGAAATCCGTAAATCAAACGCATTTGCATGAGTTGAATTAAGGTTGAGTTCGAAATCATACACCGAGGGTCCAATAATATTTTTYGGCCATTTCTCTTAACAAAATCGATTTATTAGAATTATTTCTGAAAAGTCATTTCTAAGAATTTTTAGTCGCATCTTATTCATCTCATTTTTTTGAGTCTGCCAATATTTTTAGATTATTTTTCTGATTTTTCTTTTATTTACTATGATTTTTACAATTTTAAAGTTAAAAAATCTAGAAACCTTGGGAAAAATCCGGAATATTCTAGAAGAGTAATCTTGATCTCAAAAGAAGCCGAAATCTAGATCTAGAATATTCTCGGACCGTAGGATAGATCTAGAAAATAGATATGCAAAAATTCTCAAAGATATCAAACGAAAGATAGATAGAATTAGTTTTTGCTATCTTATCCTTCCCCAAGACGCCTATAAATACATGCTCTAAGTGCTTATTCCAACATCAACGTAGATCAGCAAAAAATCAACAAAATCAGTATTCGATCAATAGAAAACTTTCGTACTTCGTGCAATTCAAAGCTGTCAATAATCACTCTCACACACAAATCAATCACAAATTTAAAACACAAATCACTCACAACATCTAAGGTCCTCAAAACTGTCGCAACTTTTGGAGTCGTTTTTTGCAAAGCTAGGTACAAATTCTGAGGCTATTCAATTTAACTCTCTCTTCTTTTTTTTGTAAATCTTGATTAATATAATACATTGAGTTTCATTTTCCTTTTGGTTTTCAATCATGTAAATCCTTTTATWTTCAATCTCTCGCTCTCACCTTATCGCATTTGTTTTAATTGTAATTGTCAATACTAACGATCTCTTTTGTTGTGATAAGTGATTCAATTGGAAGCAAAGCTTTTGATACACTAACCTTTGTTTTCTTTTGTGTTGATAGCGATACAAGGTGAGTTAGTTTGTACATATTTGAGTTTTCAATTCTTACATATTATTATTCTTGATTCTTATGCACTAACGATTTTGGTTGCTTAAACAAGATCAAAAATTGTTTGAATCACGTTAAATTCAGATTAATTGTTGTCGACTGGATTTTAGACTCCGTATTAATTTGATTAATTTGAATTGATCAAAATTATTTGGTTAGGTAATGGTATATGCATAATAGAAACTCACTTTCATAATAATTTCTAAGGCTAGAGCGCTTTCTAAGGATGAAATTGCTATGTTGTTATGTATCCAATGAATTTGATCGCGTGAAATTACAATGAGACCGAGTAGAGGCCGCTACAAGTGGGCGGATTGCGTCAAAGATTCATTCRGTACCATGTCCTCGAACCCACAAACTGGTTACTGGATCAAACAGAGGGGTCATTAATTTAGCACTAATGTTTCGAGCATCCGTCACTAGTGGAAAAATAGCCATAAGTAACTCCCCATTTGTAACCATCGTACTGTTTGTTAGTTACCAATTACTTTTTTGTAACCATCATTTGGAAAGTAGGTTACATATAACTATTATTTGTAACCAACACATTTTTTATAGTTACAAATAAAATTAAAAGTAACTTATAAAAAAAATGTTAGTTACTTATAATGAGTTTAAGATGGATAATAACTTATATTTGTAACTAATAATATTTTGATGGTTACAAGTAATTGGTAAGGTAAAAAAAAGTTTAATTTTATTTTATATTAAAAATARAAAAACAAAAGTCACAACTTGCAAGTTGCAAACTGTAGGTCGATCATTCAGTTTAATACTCTCTCAACTATTTCTCATCTTCTCTCTCACTCCCACACTCTCACACCGTAACCCACGAGACTCCACCCACCGTCCACCACCCACCGACCTCACACTCTCTCAAATCTCTCCACCTACCGCACACCACTTTCATTCTCAAACACCACGAGACCGTTGATGTGTTGCACGCCTGCTGCCACCTCCACCACCACCACCAATGGCTTTCTCGCACCGCCGGAAATTCAGAAACCCTCCCACGCCGTCGCTCTTATCACTACTCCTTTGCTTTTGTGAGTTTTTTACAAGTACTTATTAATCTCTCTCCTAGGGTTTTAAATTTGTGCGATTTTGAGGAATCTATGTGTCTTTTATTGAGTTTGATATTCAAATTTGCAATTTGATGTCGGATTCATTTTGTGGCGATTTCAATTTTGTGCGTTTTTGAGTTGGAATCTTTTTTGTGCGATTCCCCCCCCCCTCATTTTACTGGTATTCATGGTTTTTTACCAATTTTTTGTTGTAAATTTATTGGTTTCTGGTTTATTGTTATCCATTATTTGTTTTTCTGAATTTGTTTGTTTACTATTTTGCAAACTAAAGTGGGAAGAATAAAGGTATTAATTCTGGAATTTTGCTCAGCGTTGATGAATTATGAAGAACAAAGGTATGAATTCTGAATTCTTGACTAATCGTTTTTGTTTCTTTCGATTCCTATGTTTGTTGGAGTTTATATTGATATTTCGGATGTTAAGGTTTCGCTATGCAACACGAACAACGGTTTGATTAATGTAATTCTGTGTGAAATTTTAGAATTAAGAATAGTAATATTGAATGTCAGATGTTATGATTTGGTTGTGCAGTCTTATTTTAGTTCTTTTGATCCCAGCGATTAGTGATGAGTGTCTAGTATATTGATTTTTCTATTGTATTCGATTATTAAGATTTCAATTGGTCTGATTAATGTCATTCCGTGGTGATGATAATGTCAGGAATTGTAATCATATTTTTATTACATTTGAAATAGTAGTGCTTCAGCAAAAAGGTGGAACACTCAAATCCTTGGGTGGAATGTTTCTGATTAATGTCATTCCGTTGGGGGGCTTTGTTGTTGTGTATCTACTTGAAGGTATACCGAAACTAAACCATGCTTTCTATATACATTCTGCTGCACTCGCCTCTTTATTTTTGTTAAACTTATAATACTTGTGATAATACTTGTGAATATGTGTGCAGAGCAATACAGGATTCAGTTATAAACTTATAATACTGTGATAAATTGTTATATTATTGTCCGATGTAACCTCCAAGGCTCCAATTCCAAGGATCTTTAAGATGACGTTGCATCATTATGAAAAGATTATTGAACCAAATAAGTACAGCTCTTTTCATACCGTCTTTAATTCCTTTACATTATATTACTGCTAAAGCATAGAGTATGATTTGATTAGTTCAAAAGATTTAGGTGTTACAGTTGAGTCTCCTTGTGATCCCATAAATAGTGCTTATAATTCCTCTTGACACTTCTATTTCTGTCTTGATGTGTCCATTCCTCAATTTCACATAATGTAGTTGTGTTCCCTTGAAGGAATGCAGCTATTGGAACCTATACGGTTATTCACACCAAATGTTGCTATTGTTGATGAGAGTTTGACCCGCCTCCTACCCAAGCAATGGATGACATCTTGAAATTCAGTGTGTGCACTTTTCTAATTTTCTAACTGTATTCTCATTTTTACCTTCCTTTCTGTGAGATAGTTGTTGCATCAAAACTATAGGATACATTGTTCAAATTATGAGAAGAAAGAACAAAATAAACTGATAATATATTGGGTACTTGTAAAACTGAGTACAAGGGTTTTAAATAGACTAAAGGAAACAAACAAAACACCTCCTAAATATTAAGCCATCTACCTGAATCATTATATGTTTCTATTAGATGTTTGCATAAGTCTACCGAGATATCTCGAGGTTGTAGCAATCTTTGGAGTTAGGTGCTAGCTTTTTGTTTCTTATCTTTGTAGTGAACAAATTCTAAAGTTCACTTCACTTATGCAAAAAAGCATGACATGTGTTTCTTTGTGAAATAAACTAGTAGATATGGGTTTAAATTACTTCCTCCGTAACAAAAAATTTGTTACACTTTTTTTTCCATGATATCAAGACGTCAATTAAGAGTGTACATGAACATATTTTTTTTATGAAATTTAACACAAGCAGAATGAGATTTTATATTACTTGTGTTAAAATTTCGTTGAAAGATATACTCGTTTACCCCCTTAAATCGCTTCCTTGAAATGCTAATGCGTGGAAAAAACTGTAAGAATGTTTTTGTTACGAAGGAAGTATTTTTTGTAATTAAGTTTTTAAGTTCAACTTATAAGTTCATATTCTATATTCTAATATTGCATACACTCAAAAAAGAGATAAACAATTCAAAAGGTTATGAATTATAGTTTTTTTTTAATATTTGGCTGTGTACTTTTTTTCACGACGAGAAGGGCTTAATTATATTGATCAATACGATGAGAATAAATATAGAATACTAAAATATGTAATGTTCTGCACTGATCTTCTACTCTCTTAGTGCATTTTAGGAACCTTAATATTCTCAGTTCCCTCTATAACTTAGCCCATGACTTTTTTTAAAAACCAAATTTGAATTGAGATCATTGTAAAACCGCTTCATTTGTTCATTTCCTTTTTTTTAATTCCTTAGCTTCTATTTTCTCTGTCTCACTCATTGTCTTTGGCTGTTGTGAATGATTACTTTGGCAACTTTAGCTTGAAGTAGATGGAAAGACATTGTAATTCCTAATGTCTACTAGTTTCAGGGTGCTATTTATTGTTAATAAACTTTATACATTTGTATCCTTCTATTCTCCACTCTAGTGTTTTGTATCTAAACTAATGCTAATGTGTAGAATGACTTTTTTTTATACAGTATATCCATGGTTTGGCTGCACTAGGATTCATCATATACACGGCCTGGCTAGTACTTCAAGACGCAGATTTGTTGTTGCAAGTAGTCTCGAAAAATTGACAATGCTACCAGTTTTTCTTCGGCCTTCAATTTTTTCTAGAAAATTTTCATCTATATGTGATCAGATCGACAGAAGAGTTGTCACTCATTCAAGCATAAGCTAAGGTGCTTAAGGATAATGTTTCATGGTCAAATTGGCCCATAGCTACGTATCCTTTTGCTCAAAAGACCTCATCGGCCTTCCACTGTAATAATTGTTGATAGATTACAGCTCATTTATACCTTTTTACAAACTACTGTATATGCGAACTCCCTTATCATTGTGTTCCGAAACTAATTTTTCAGTTTTCAACAACATACTCCATATCAGAATAGAAGGAAGTCCAATTGCTTCTGTTTTTGAGGAGCTACAAATCAACTATAAACGCTTTTGTTGCTCGTTCCTGGTGGCTTATGTTGCTACCCTGGCCTGTTCTTGCCTATTGCCCTGTAGTTTTTCCCCCTACTTAATGTGTGCCTATTGCCACTTGCTTCTGTTTTGGTGTTCAATTTATTTCTAATATTGTACAAGTGACGATAGCAAATTATTAATTCTCTAAGCGGTGTTTAAATGTTAATCTACTATTCATTTTTTATATAATATATTTTTCGATCTAGAGTTTTATAATTCCAAATTTAACATTATTATTATTTTGGCTAGTAGTATTTGTAAGTTGTAACAACATAGTGTAGTGTAAGTTATATATATATCTTTGATAACCAACAAATGTTGTGTCAGTTACATATAAACGCTTTAAGTAACCAACAAACAAATAGTCAATGTAAAAAAGCTTATTTGTAACCAAATTTAAGAAAGTGGTTACCAATAACACATTATTTGTAACCATCATTTTGTTTGGTACAAATAAAAAACTTTAGGTAACTGCCACAGAGGAAACCATCGATGTTGGTTACCTAAAGCCAAAACGATGTTACCTATACGATTTTTCCACTAGTGCGTGATTTAGCCTGTATAGGCCAGGGTGGCGATTCCCTACTCGACAACTGTAGACACCTAAAAATGTCTCCCCAAATGAGTAATCAATGATGAAGTATACCCACGTGTCGCAATTAATTCGAACTCGAAAAAACGCAATTGAACTCGTAATGAAGCTCGAAAATAGTAAGTCAGTCACACTCAAAAATTATTGAGTCAAAGGTCAAAACACGGGCAAAAAATATTTTCTTTCCGGTTTTTCTCAATAATCTCAAAGGTTTTCAAACAATTACACTGACATTCTCATGCTTTTTGTTGTTCCTTCATGTTCGGCACATTTTTTTGAATCCGCCAGTATTTTTAAATTATTTTTCTGATTTTTCTATGATTTTCTATGAATTTTGCAATGTTAAACGCAGAAATATGCCATGAATAATTAGAAAATACGCGGAATTTCTAGAATCTCCTAGAAACATACTTTCTTGCGAAAGGAGCGCTTAGAATAATCCGTAATCTTAGAAAATCGAGACATATGGCAATGAATTATTCCGAATTAAAATATTTCAGATTTTTTGGAATAAATATACGCAGAAGCCTGCGTATATACCTCCTAGGAGCGTATGTACGCAGGGTTATATCCGCTTGCCGTTTGAGAGCGTATATACGCTCATTTCTTGCCTCCGCGCCTATAAATACGCCTGCCTCATTCGAACTGACACACGATTTTCAATACGACTTCCAACTTCCAATTTTACGATCTAAGCATCTCTCTCTCATTCACCAAATTCTTTCACAAAACACATAACACGAGTCTTTTGTGTTCTTCGATTCGTTTGTACAAGCGAAACAAGGTTGAATTCTGAGATTACTCACCAATAATTCTCTTTCACTTTCTTTTAACTTGATTAACCATTATTATGAGTTTTAATGTAATTTACACAATGTAGAAACTAACTTTTAATCATTCATGTAAATATATAGTTTTTCTTAATGTTTTCAATGTTTCATTGTTTTGGTTTTCATTCTTTCATCTCATTTTTTATTATATATCCTTGTCAATACTAACGATTTCTATATTCTGTTTAGCGATTCAAGGCGAAAGATTCTTTGCGCTTGTTTTTATCATGAACTAACAATTGTTTATTTGTCTTTAATATAGCGAATTCATGGCGGCGGTAATACTCGTTTCGCTTTGTTTTTACAAACTAACCTTTGTTTTGTTTGCAGATTTAGGGTAAGATGAGTTTGTAAAATATTTTGAATCATTTACTTCATATTATCATTGTGCATAATTTGTATATATTTTGCTAAACAAAGACCGGAAATTATGTGAATCCACTTTAAAGTCATGATAACTATGGAAGAACCAGTTTTTAGGCACCTTTTAACATGATAATACCAAAGTGGTCACAATTTCTAGTTAGGTAGTCTCTTGTGCATAATAGAAACATACTCACTTATAATTAGGGCTAGTGCTGCTAATTAAGTTGTCGAATATGTAATTGTGATGTGCATCCAATAAATCGTGGGTTAATGGAATTACAATTGAGACCGAGTAGAGGGCCGCATCTCATGCGGGCGGACAGTGGGTTGATTATCAATTCCGTACCATGTCCGCCAACCCCACGAGCTGGTTACTGGTTCAGACCCTGGGGCCTTGTTTTGGCACAACGTTTGGATGCGCTGAATCCGGGTAGCGGACGTTCGTAATAACCTTTATAGGCACCTGGATGAACTCCCCATTACCGTACCAACCACTACTGCCCCAACGCACTTCACGTGCGGGTCCCGTGGTCAAGCCCACGCAAAGCAACCTCTGATTTGTGTCAAGTACCAAGCCGCGAAGCTCCGGTGCCACCGCTATACTTGTCCATAAATGACGAGGGCGCGGACCCACGTCCTACAACCTTTGTGCGATTCTTCACTGGGGATAATCGACCGTTAGGTGAATGGACAGACTTGAAAGAGTCGTCGTAATTCCATCATCAACGTTCGTATTGGAATTTGACATTTTTGCATGCGACACTTCGAATAAGGTCACCGCACTAGGCTCCTTGAGTGCCTCACTTAATGGCTAATGTTCTATGCTCGTAGAGACTACCCAAAGGAGGAGGAGTACTAACTTTGTTGCAATGTGGTAACATTGTATGCGCGATGATGGCTAGGCAAGGTCCGTATCCAGCCACAGTCCGTGTGTGTCACGTTTACTGGATGCTGTGGCATAAGGGGTATCTTGCCATACATCGTCTAATTGCAAGTAGTTGTGTTGAAACTTGGACCAAGCTCTGCCTTTAGCGTGGTACACCTCTGACTTACTAGATGATCCGACATACTGACCCACTATCTACTTCGTCTAATTGTTATGTATATATTGCATTATGGGTCCTGTAGCCATCGTGTACAGTTCTAGATCTTAACATCGCACTTTCATTACAAGAATCCAATGGTCATCTTTATTTAGTTCATCATCTGCAGATTTCATAGCCTATAGTGACTTTAGTTGACCTCCTTGCCTATAAGATCTGTGAACCAATCAGTTCACTAGACTTTTACTTCAAGCTTTCGACCTTTAGTCCACACAGACTTTGCACCCTAGGTCTTGACCCTTGACCATTAGAGGTCCACATAGACTCGGTATTCGTAGGTTCTGTGACCCCCTTGAACCTACTAGAAAGCCAACAGACTTTGACCTGCTAGACGTTACTTCATAGACTTCACGATTAGGATTGACCTTACCTCTCAGCCAACATAGACGCGCTCGACCTCTAGGCGTGAACCCATAACCTCTTTAGCCACATTGACATATCATACATCCCCTATGTCGTTGGTGCCCTTTCAAAAAAAATCAAAAAAAAAAAAATTCAAAAAAAAAAAAATTCAAAAAAAAAACAAAATTCAAAAAGAATTCAAAAACAGATCCCTTGTAAGGGGCACTCTTGCACCTCTCATTTAGCATTTAGATAACATGATCCACTGAAATTAGACATGCATATTACATCTGCCCATGTATAGTTCAGAATAATGACGCAAGGAAAGTTCACTAAGAGTTTATTTCTTTTTGAAACGGAAGAGGTGAAGCCTCTCCCATAGCCCTTGCTCGACCCAAAGGGAGTTTGAAGCGCCCGAGACCCAATCCAAAACCTAACCTTCCTCCACCTTCATTAGCCATCAGCCTTAACACCTCAAAATCTGGTCAAGAACGGGAAGTTACCCAACCAAGAAAACATCTCCAAGAAAACTTGTAGCCGGACGAGCAAGATTTCAACAGCTTGGCAAGCCATAGAAAGATCAAGGAGGTGACCTCCCCCGAGCAACCTTCCTGTACAAGCTGCTTTGAAAAAGGCATCCAAGCCCAGCCGACCACCCACCTCATCGTCCTCACCCCCGCACTTTCTAAATCCTACCAAGACCAAACCTAACCTCTTGACCCCAACTTGCAACCAACACTGCCAAAGGATTCTCACCGAAACAATACCCAAGTCAAGCCAATGATTATCCTCGATTTCAATCAGGAGGTCTTAAGACCACCAGCACTAAAGGATGACTCTGCCTTGTTTCCACATGGTCTTTCCCCTTCCTTGGAACCATATGGTCAGAAGTGGTTCTTGTATTCACTTCACTTAGTAGAAAGCTAATTAGCTACTGGAAGACATCATCCACCGCATTCTGCATGACTTCAGGTAAGAGGGCAAGGTAAAACCATTCAGATACCCAAACATCCTTCCGAGAGCTTGAAATCCTTAACCAGGGTAAAACGAGGGTTCAAACCTAATCTGACTAGAGGAGGAGTTGCTGCCACCCTATCTCCTTGCTTCCTTACTGAAGAAGAGTATGGTCAAGACCTTCATTTCTAAACCCTCCAGCCGGAAACAAAGATCATTCAAGTAATCGAGGCCTTTACCACATTCGCAAAGTCTACGACATTGGAGTGACATAAGAATGATTCTTCTTTCAATTCACATGAGTCAGTGGAGTCTTAGCTTTAGTTCGAGTCGGAGATCCCTTTCCTAGTACCTATTTGTTATCATTTCTTTCCATTTCGGGTCTATGTCATTAGTTTAGATCAAATTCTCCAATTCCGTCTATGTAATAAATTCTTTATTTTTTAATAAAAGTTTCGTTTTCTTTAGCCTTCCATATAGTGTGTGTTTCTAAACTTTAATGAATCAAATTTAATGATCGACCTCACATCATGGACTTGCCTAAGAGAGGCCTTCTTTCATAACTCCAACAGAAATAACCTCTTCCCTCCATTCCCTTCATTCAAATCCAAAATCCCTTGCAACCCCTTGAGCTAAAACACTATCATTCAGCCTATCTTCCTTTCATCACCGCAACATCTGCCTAACCCTTTGGACAAACGTGCGTAGGAAAAGACATGTGCAAAAAAAAAAGAAAAAAAAGAATAAAAAATGGCAAAAAGCAAAAAATTCAAAGATCGAATGTCAGTCATCACAAGATACAAATTAATGTCAAATCCAAATCCAAAGTTCAACCCAATTCAAACAAAAGTCTAAAAAGCACACTGCGCACCGTGGTCACTCCATGATCATCGAGCCTTTGTTAACCCTCAAACCACAGCTCACATTACAACCGCAAAGGCCCTCTCACACGAGCATTGTCCAAATCACCAACGAGAACTACGACGGTTCTGATTCCAAAAGATACTAGGAACCTCTCTCGAGTCACGACCCAATACCCAATAATTCAATAACCATTCTGAGGTCCGATCATTTTAGTTTTGATTCCCTTAAGTCAAAAAGCCACAAATTCCTAGTTGTAGCACCCGCATTAGACTCAGCTTTGAACTACATCACTCCAAACCACATCAAGTTCCCCATTCACTTAACCCTCAGTCACAAGATTTTACCTTATTTTGGTTTAACCTTAGCCTTCTTTCATACACCTTAAAGGGCTCTCCTCACTCTTCCTTAGCATCTCTCTGTAGCAGTCCATCAGCATTCTCCTTGCAAAGCATCGCATTGCGAGCATTTCCTCCATTTCTCGCCGCATCAGCATTCACTCAAGTTACTAATTTGGCAAATCAAATACATCCCAACCCATCCCTACATTACAGCCCAAAAAGCTAAGCTAGAACCATACTCCACAACTCACTAGCCTCACCTCACTTCATTACCATATTGCCCCAACCTTGATTTCACCAAGCAAACCTCAGCTGGGGGCTCACCGCACTAAACCAACCATCAACACCCACAAATTGAGCCATCCCAAACACCCAAAAAACCCATGATTGGGGCCTCACTTGCAATCACAAGCATTTCTTGCCCGAAATGGGGCTTGAGACGCTCCATCCCGCAATCTAAAAGCATTTCAGCCATTAGACAATTTCGTTGTTGTCGATTTCGTGCATAGATCTAAGAATAACTTGCATTACGCAGCACTTCATAGCATCATTGCGCATTAAGTTTACATTCATCCATCAGCATATGCATCCTGCACAAAACCACATACACATTGCACATACACAATTGCACATCAACACATTTGTTTTTATTACCACCTCAACACGAGGCTAGGGCCCATCTTACTGGCATTTTGCCTGCACACCCTATACGCATTCATCGCTATACGCCGAATTGTTGCTACGCGCACATTCTTCCCGAAAGCCAAGTCAGCCGGTAGCGGAAGTTTCCTGAGAACGAGGCGCTTCAAAGGAATTCATATCACAGCCATTACGGATTCATAATTCTCTCTCTTTGT
>SNQN01000310.1:1333-17597 GCA_008642245.1 Bassia scoparia
TATGGCGCAAGTAAAAAAGCAATCAATTTCACGAACCTGAACATCAGAAAACGCTGCAATGATGCACGAATGTCGCTTTTGACCGTGTTGGAGGACACGTATCCATGAGTCTAGACGAGACCAACCTTGCGAGCCAGCCTAAAGAACTTAAGAAATAAAGGTTTTAAGGTTTGTAGTAAAACAGACAAGAGAGTACGGTTTCGAAAGTGCATAAGTCCAAAAAAACCCCTCTGCATTATGCAATGGCAAAATCGAGCCAATGCCCTAAAATCATTGAGCCTATATACACCAAAAATGGAGGCTATATACGCAGAAAAGAGCGTATATACGCTCCTCAATGGTATATTACGCAGCCTTGATACCAAGAGCAACTTTCCTGAAATTTTTTGAAAATACACGAGTATACAGCGTATATACGCTTCTTAAGTCGTATATACGCAGGAAGTTAAGCGTATATACGCTTCTCTACAGGCGTTATACACGCTCCAAACTTGCAACCTTCGAATGTTGTTTCAGTCAATTTTGGGGTAATTTTTGCCTACTTTCAGCCGATTTGAGATCGGGACGGAGTTTCTTGTATCGGCTTAATGCATGTTGCTTTCACTAGACTCAAACGCATCGTATAGGATGTCCATTTTTGTTTTTTTCGGGAGAAGCAGTAGCCTCCAAATGCATACTAGAGTCAATACATACACAAACACTACATACATACATACATACATACATACTACATACATACATTACTACATACATACCATACCATAAAAAAAAAAAACATAAACATCATACATACATACATACATACATACATACATACCATACTACAACATACATACACATACATACATACAACATACATACATACATACATACATACATTACATACATTACAACATACTACATAACATACATACTACAACATACATTACATAAACATACATCATACATACATAACTACATACATACATACATACATACATACAACATACATACAACATACATACATACATACAACATACATACATACATACATACATACATACATACATACATACATACATACATACATAACATACATACAACACATACATGCGATTCATACATAGTCTCATAGTATACTACAATGCATTCATACATAAGTCTCTAGTATACAAAACAATTCGTACATTCATACATAAGTTGCACATATATAAGCTGCAATATCATACACCCGTTAGTTCAAGGCTAAGTTAGCCATGCCTTAGTACTCTTAAGGTGCACCCATCGGCTCGAACAACGTCTCATGAGTTCCGAATTAATTCGGTTACCGCACCGAGGAAGACATTAGCGAAAGGCTAGCCCATAAGCATACACTACACAAACGGCTCTAGAAAATCAAGCTTTTGTGTAGTGAAAACTCACATACATAACGAAGCATCACGTGGCTAAGCTTTGGAAACAAATCAAAGTGACAAGCGCAAATGTCGTAGCCAAAAGTCATTTGCAAAAGCCAACAAGAAAACTTGGGGCTCTTCACACATCATCTAGGGGGGCTCTAGAAATTCCACAAGATCCTTTCCGGGCTAATGAGTTCTCCGCTACAGAATCCAGCAAGCAGCCTCTGCGGTCTATCGATTTCTTCCCGCTACAGTAACCCGAGCACAAACATCTTTCGTCTTATGGTTTTCTCCGCTACAAGATAAGCTCTCAAGCAAATACATGCTTCGGGTCTTGGCAATTCTCCCGCTATATGAATTCCGTACAGCATCCTTCTTCGGGTTTGTAGAATCTTCTCCGCTCAAGAGCTTCCGCGCACTCTTCGGTTTGGGAATATTCTGCCCCGCACCAGAAATTCCGCATAACACACATGACATTTCTCCTCACGCCTATACGGCGTTCACCGCTATACGCGATGTTGCTATATGCAACATTCTTCCCCGAAAAGCCAAGGTCAGCCGTAGGGGAAATTTGTTTCCAGGAAACGAGGCGCTTCCAACGGAACTACATTACGTCTTCCCGAAAAGCAAGGTCAGCCGTAGGGAAGGCATCTACATCACACTCTCCCCGAAGCCGCGTCAGCTGTAGGGGAACTTTCCGAAGGAACGAGGCGTTCCGACAAACTTACATTACCTCTCCCCGAAAGCCAGTCAGGTCGTAGGGGAACTTCCGAAGGAAAGAGGCCTCCACGAACATACATTACTTTTTCCCGAAAAGCCAAGGTCAGCCGGAGGGAAGCATCTACATCACTTTCTTATCCCAAAGCAGTCAGCCGTAGGGAAAGCTACCTGGAACGAGGCGCTTCCAAAGTTTCATCACCTTATTCTTCGTGAAAAGCAAGGTCAGTCGTAGGAAGGTCTCTGAAGGAATCAACCATTTCCGACAGAGTTGCATCATCATTTTCTCCTGAAAACCAAGGTCAGCGTAGGGAAAGCTACCTGAGGAACGAGGCGCTTCCAAAGGTATTCATCACCTTATTCTTCCTGAAAAGCAAGGTCAGCCGTAGGGAAGGTCTCTGAAGGAATCAGCCATTTCCGACAGAGTGTGCATCATCATTTTCTCCTGAAAAACCAAGGTCAGCCGTAGGGAAGCTACCTGAGGAACGAGGCGCTTCCGAAGGTTATCATCACCTTATTCTTCCTGAAAAGCCAAGGTCAGCCGTAGGAAGGTCTCTGAAGGAATCAGCCATTTCCGACAAAGTTGCATCATCTTTTCTCCTGAAAAGCCAAGGTCAGCCGTAGGAGAAAGCTGCCCGAAGATCCAGGCGCTTTCCAAGGGCATAACACCGCATGGGACGCGGTAACAGGTAAACTAACCTTTGTTTGCAGGTACCGGCGAAAAGGGTACTCAGGTCGCAGAACGCCTTGAGTTGCTCTCCGTCCGAATCGAATACTTTGACTTTCGTTTACGAGACTAATCATCTCTTCAGACTCAGTCAAAGTGGGGCTTCTGTAGAAACCTAAAAGGTCTCCCCAAAAGAGTAATCAGTGATGAAACATACCGCGTCTCGCGATTGTTTCGACTTAGAAAAGATGCTTTAACTCACAAAAGATTGAAAATACGTGGGGTCTATACTCGGAACTATTGAGCAAAGGACAAAATAAGGGCAAAAACATTTTCTTTTATTTAATTTAATTATTTTCTTTTTTTAGGTTTTCTTTTCTATTTTAGGATTTTTAAATAATATACTGGTGGTTCTCTTGATTTCTACATTTCATCACACTCTTCACATTTTTCTGAGCTCACCAGTATTTTTAGATTATTTTTCTGATTTTATATATTTTCTATGATTTTTATAAGTTTTATACGCAGAAAATACAAAAAAATACAAAATACACAAAAAATACTCCGGAAATACGTGGAACCTTCTAGAACACTCTAGAACTCTTCTTGGAGAGCAAGGGTGTCTAGGTGCGTCGAATCAAGCAAATCACGTATTATGGAAATTGGAATCGGAGAAATCAAAAATACGCGGAGAATATATATACACAGGCATCTGCGGTATATACGCAGGGTTTTTTCCCTCATTTTTCCCTCGCCTATAAATACGTGCCTCCTTGCTCATTCCGGACACGTCTATCTATCTCTCCCCGCCTCTAACTTGCGTATTCTTTCTCTTTCTCTCATACTCTCATACACTTCTCAAACATCTAAATACATTCGTTCTTGAGTTCTAAGCATCGATTCAACAAGCAATAACAAGGTTTATTTCTGAGATTACTCGCCACTAAACATACTCTCCTCAATCTAATTAATAACTATTACGAGTTTCAATGTAATTAACAAAAATGTAGAAATCACTATTTAATTATTCCATGTAAATATGTAGGAGTGGTTAACGTTTTTCATTGTTTTCGTTCTTTTTATTTTCATTATTATTATCACTTGTCAATACTAACGATTTTGCTTGTATAGCGACCCAAGGCGGAAGGTTCATTTCGCTCGTTTTTATTACGAACTAACATTTTGTTTTGTGCAGATTCAGGGTAAGATTGGTTGTATATATGATTTAATTTCATTACTTCGCATTTCATGTTGTATCATTGTTATATATTTTGCTAAATAAGACGAAATTATGTGAATCACTTAAATCAGATTAATTATGACAACCGAATTTTAGGCGCCGTTTTAATTTGATTAACGCAAAGTGGTCACAATTTCTAGTTAGGTAGTCTCTTGTGCATAATAGAAACACTTTCGTAGTAATCTCTAGGGTTAGTACGCTTCTAAGGTGCTAAAAATGTAAGTTATGTGCATTCAATACCGTGATGAATGGAATTGCAATGACTCGAGTGAGGCCCTACATGCGCGGAATTGGGTTACAGATCTGATCGTACCATGTCCCGAACCCACGAACTGGTTACTGGATCAGAACTGGGGCATTAATTGCACCAATGTTTCGGGCGTCCGTGAATAACTTTATAGGCACGGTGGTGACTCCCCTTACTCGACAACACTACCCCAACGCACTCACGTCGGGTTTCCGTGGTCAAGCCCACGAAAGCACCTCGATTAGTACCAAAGCGCGCCCCGCTATACGCGGGGGCACGCCACGTCCTACACTTACTCTCAACAAAAACCACTTCATCAAACAATGTGTAGCCAAAAGTTCTAAATACTAGGTGATCCTCAACTAATGATTTTCTACTAATGGATCAATATATCATGAATATTCATACATTCCTCCATCGTCCCACTTCGATCATCCTCATTAGAGCCAACTTATTAGAACCCTTACTCGCAAACCAACCATTATATATAAATCATCATCATCGAACATATTTTGCTCAAAAGATAGCTAAAGATGATTTAATCGTTATTTAAACAACGTTGACTCTCAACAATCTCACTTAATTGCAATCGATTATTTTTCATTTGCAACTGAAAACTTTTCTGACTTTCCTAAAATCTTTCATTAAAGCCATAAGTTCTTCTATATCGTTAGATGGTTCAGGATGTAAGTATTTCATATTAGTTTCAGAGAAGAGTATAAGCATGCAAATATGAACCATTGTGACAAAGGATACATCATGATCATAAGTGTAGCAATTGGAACAATAAGAAGATTGAGATATATCATTGTAAGTACTATGTGTAGAGTAATTTGCTAGAGTCGGCTCGACATATAATTTCATCTCTACGTCATACGTCTCTCTAGCATATTGCATCATCAATTCAAACCTTATTTTATCGTTAACCGTTCAAATTGCTAATTACACTTAATTCTATCTCCATTTGTGTCATCCGTGTCGCACCCCCATATATTGCGAACATAAATCCATTCGCCAAAACACTTCATCCTCAAATTGAGGAAAATAGAAAGGTAATGCAGAAATTTAAGCATACCAAAAATTAGTCATATGTAAAATAATAATATAATAATAAATAATAATAATAATAAATAATAATAATAATAATAATAATAATAAATAATAATAATAAATAATATATAAGATAATCTAGACTCAATTAATTAACAATAATATGCCGCTTCCCCGGCAATGGCCCAAAATTTGACAAGCTTGTCGCATACCTATCAAAAAAAAATTATTAAAACTAACTAATGTAGCTATGTGAAACAGGGTCGAATCTACAAGGAAGCAACAAAATATCAAAAGAATGACCCTCTCTAGACGACTCCGTGGGTCCTAAAAAGGCCAAAAGAGCTCCATTTTCGCGACGTTAACATGAAGTCGAGACTGTAATCCCCCTAATTTTCGATAATTATAATTATATTTTCTTATAAATATAAAACAATTATCTTATAAAACGATACGCTTTATTAATTTCTAATTAATTTTATTATTTTCGCTCGGGATATATTTCATAATATCTATTTTTACTTATATTTAAGCTCTATTTAAATTTTATTTTCTTTTATCCCAAAAGAAAAAGATATTCAAATTTATTTAACTCAGACCTAATTTATTAAAAAGGGTTTTATTCCCCCTTACTCCTTCGTCACATATTCACGCCTCATTCATTTATTTTCAAAAAAAGAAGAGAGAGAGAGAGAGAGAGAAGAAGAAGAAGAATGCGTGCCTTGATCTGCGTTGGACGCCACTGCTGTTGCCCACCGTTGCTGCCACCTGGTGCTCGCCGGCCACCAGCCATCGTCGGTCTCCCTCTCTCCTCCTTCTCTTTATTTTCCTTCTTTCCATGTTTAATTGTTTTTTTTAAGTTAAAGTTTTATAATCAAATTATATACGATTGTTTTGAGTTTAATCTCCAATTAATTGTCAGTTATTTAACTAGTTTTGATGATTTCAATTAGAATAAAAAATTTCAGATTTGATTAAGGTTGAATTTAGGGTTTAAATTGGGATTTTCATGTTTTAAGGGTTAGGAGTTGTTTAATACTTGTTCTATGATATTTGAATTGTATGACAATGGAAATTGAAATTTTTAGGCTTTAAATAAATTACAGATTTATTTATAAGTGTATTTTGGAATTTTGATGATTTTAAATTATGTTTTTGTATGAATAAAACTATTTTATGAACTATTATATATGTATACAAGTCTAGACTTTGTCTTTTGCAAGTTTTGATAAATTTCAGATTTTTCATGATTAATTTTTGAAGTTTTAGTGTAAAAACAATGGGTTTTAAATGCACAAAGTCATGGTTTAATATATTGTATCCTTAGTAAAGCATATTTTGAATTGTTGAATAATTTTGGGTGAAAAGAAAAATCCAATTTATTAGGTGAATTAAAAGGGCTGAATTTCTTGTTTAAAAGCTAGATTTTTATGATTTTTCAAGCTAAGCCTATAATATAATATTTATACTATCAATGAGGGTTTTTGTGAGGAATAAAGACACGATTTTAATAACTTTTGAGACACATTAAAACTACTTAGTATTGCTGTAAATTAAATGTCAAGCGTGTTAATTGGGCTTCGTAGAGGTCGATTTCTAAGTGTTAAAGTGGTTTGTCGCTCAGTTTATTCAAGGTACGTACTACTGTGGAACTTTGATCTTATGTTGCTTGAGGATGTTTGATAACTTAGAAGCATGAGTAGGAAACGCCAAAGAATTGTTTGGTACTTACAAATGAATTATTTGTTGTGTCATGGTCTGTTTTGTGGAATTGAGGAGTATTATGAATTGATTATTATGAGTTTGGATATGGAGGTTGACAACTAGTCAATTGTCTTTAATTAATTGTTTTGGTCATTGAGGAATTAAGTGAGTCGAGTATAACTTGTTCCATTAGGTAATTGATAATACAAGGATGAATTAAGTGGGGTCAAGTTTAACTTACTTCATGAGGTGAATTATTACTCGTTCATGACATGGTGTATGATTGATAAAGTGAAGTTCAAGTCTTAATGACGAGGTTAGTTGGCTTGTCCAACAAGTTTATTAATTAAAGCAACGGTTTGTGCTAAAAAGGATTTCAATGTGATTTGTGGTCTTGATTGTGAGTTATATGAACTTGTCAATAATTACAGCTAAATATAAATGAATGAGCAATAAAACTCTGGATTTTGCACGCTCTGGAGTATTGACAATCATAGTTGGGTTGTGATTTCATTCGTAACTTTTGCAGAACCGTTGATCAACGCGTCTCTTTCTATTATTTTACAAAGGATTTTATCCAAAAGGATTTATCCAAATGGGTTAGTTGAGATCTCATCTAGCTATGGTGACGGAGTCGCGCCTATTCGCTTCTAGTTTATTGAACTTTTTTGATGCTTTCGACGGGGAGACATGGGATTGAATTGTGATACCTTGTGTGTCTGGTTTGAATTGTGGCACTAGTGTGTCTGGTTGAATCGTGGCACCTTATGTGTCTGGGTTAGGACAACCTTGTCTGTTGCTCATATCATAACAAATATAGTCAAATATAATGAGTCATGTATTGGAGTCGAGTAAGTTATTTTGTAGACAATCTAGTTAACGGAGCAGTTGAGGATTTTGGACTATATTGTAATGGAGTAGCTGTATGTAGTATGTAATTGATGGTTTTGTCTCGTGAGTGATCAGTTGTATATGATAATATTGTTAAGTGGTTATGAACACCACAATTGGGTTTTCTTTTGTTTCTAAACAGGTGTCATAACTCGTATGTCCATTTTTAGGGGAGATGTTGCCCGTTTGTTTCTCGTCTTCGTATGTTGTATGTACTCAGCTTTGCTGATTACGCGTTTTGTGTTTTGTGTGTTGCCACATTTTCTTCTTTCGGTGGACCTGTGATGATCCTTATTTCACTTGGAAATTATGGGAGAGACTTTTTACAGGAATTGCAATCAGGTGACTAACCTTGGATGGTGGGATGAGTGGAGACCGATTGTACTTAAATAATGTGTTCATGCATCGTGAACCTTACAGAACGATTTATATTTCGATTTATTATGTTTGAAAAGGGATTTTACCGTTATTTGCGAATAAGGGCCTTAATGGTTCCAATTGTCAAATAAATTTCTATATTTCATATTTTTTACACTTTGGTTGAAGTATTTTCTATCTTTGATTTCCGCTGCAAAATATTATTTAGCCTAAACGTTTAACACGTGGCAGTGGCTTGCCAATAGTTCTCCGTATTTTCAGCTAAATATTTCACAGGTGAAGTGGAGAATTATTGGGTGTTACAAAGACTAGGTCCCTCTGCCAAAATCAACTACAAAACCTTCCAAACAACCAATGTATCACCCAATGATAGTACATCATCAAATCCAAGCCTGCAAACACAAGTCAAAAGTGTCCCTGATACGACATACCAACGATGAAAAACTAGTGCAAAAAGTAGAGGCCAAGAGGAACACCCTGTTTGAACCCTTGACAAGACCACATAGTATGCTCCCATAATAAAATCTAGTTGGAGAAGAATAACAAAAGTCAACTCAGCGAGAAAGCGTAGGCAATGATGACGAACCTCCCGTATCAAAGCAGAACGATCGACTAAATTGAAGGCATGAAGGATATCCTCACCACCCGTCGGAACACTACACCAATATTGAAGACCACCTAAAAACGACCAAACGAGGAACAATCAAAGCATCTCCAACATTAGAAAACAAGACGTTCCAAATAGTACCACAACAATGGCCTAATACCACCCGAGCTTGACAAGAGGCGTTAGCGGAGCACTAGCAATATATGCACCTAACGCGCAAGACAAGCACCTGCGAGAAATAATAACCACCTGCATGATAGACTCCACCAACTCATCAGAGATTGCAATACTTGCCACATGACGTGCCACGCAGAAACCCCTGATTTGCTCTAAAACAACCGAAGAAGTAGCAATGAGGTGATGATCCATGGGATAATCCGTAGAATAGGAACAGAACGAGAATGGATTCAAAAGTCATTTCTTGCCACTCCATCATCTTTCTACTCTTTCTCTCTCCTCCATTTCTCCTTCGACCTTCATCATCCATTGTTCCAAGTCAATAACCTTCATCATCAACAAGAATCAGTTATCATCAATTAGATCATCATCATTGTCCCAAAAAAAAAAATCAATTACTCGTCATCAGTCACCGTTTCACCACCATCAATCGTCAATCATCATCCTTGTAGTTCACCACCATCACCATCGATTGTCAATCATCATCAATTTCTAACATTTTTTAAGGTGAAGCGATTTTGGCACTCCAAAAGTTAATTTACACACTCCATTTTCTTTAGTCTATACTTGTAAAATCTTTARAAAAATGTAGTGCGTAAATTAATAATGGGTGCCAAAATCATTTACATTCTCCTTGTTTGTTTAGATCTAAATTGTGAAAGTAAGAAGAAATGAGGGAAAATGGTGAGAATTTTGGGTTTATGATAATGGACAAATTTGTCTAAAAAGCAAGAAATTAGAAATTATGATGAATTCCCTAACGTTTTAACAATTAATAAGAGTTTTAGCCTCCAAAACTCTTTTATATTAGCTATTTAACAAAACACTTCAAATAGAGTTTTGACCAGTAAAAAATTCTACTTGGATCCAAAACTCTAAAATACCTACAAACCTCTCTTTGCCAAACACCACCTATAAAGTATAAATTGATTACTATTGCCTAATAATACCGATACATATGTATGGTGAAAATAAAATGCGCGGGAATTATAGTGCCCCGAAATTCAAACGAACAAAATGGAAATATCCCGCCATCATTCTTTCTTCAACCTAATAAAACCTAGAAGGCTAAAATCACAATCACAGTTCAGTACGCACTCTCGCACCTCGCACCTCGCACCTCGCACCTCGCACCTCGCACCTCTTCTCTCTCACTTGGTCACTCTCTCAATTACTTCTTTACTTGTATGGTTGAATTCTAATTGTTGATTTCTGTTGTTGTTACTTGATTTCACTTGAGCTTCTTCTTCTTCTTCTTCATTTTTCTTCATTCCCATCTTCTTTCGTCTCAAATCAAAAACTCCAAATAATCACAATCCAAACCAAATAATCACAATCCAAACAATGGACATCGCTGACATAGCTAAGAAGCTCGCCCTCTCCGACAACAAGCACGTCGTCCGTAAAGCTGCTGAGTTCCGCCGTCTCACCGACCTCAAATTRGACGCTTCTGCCATCGGCGTTGTATGTTTTCTATTCTCTTCTCTTTTGATTTTCTTTTATTTCGTTCATTTTTTCTTTTTAATCCAGTTTCATTACCCTAATTTTTTTATTTTTTTTGTTTGAATTTTTATACAGGGTGAGATTTGTAAGGCCATCATTTGCCTTGAAATTGCCGCCAACAAGTGGGTTTCTGGATGAGTCTTATTTTCTTTTGGGTTTTGGTTGATTTGTTTGTGATTTTATTTTGGGTTGTTTTGTAGATACGAGGTTATCTTTGATCGACAAATGGCGATCCGATTGAGTGGGATGTCGGAGAAAGCTTACACTCGATCGTTTAATCATTTGCAAAATGTTCTCGATGTCAAGTGAGTTTTGTAATTTTGATTGATTGTTGATCGTTGTTAACTTGCAATTGGAGGTTTGAGGGTTTAAAGCATTGAATTTTTAATAATTTTGCAGGAATAATTTGGATGTGAGGGAGTTGGCTATTCAATTCGGATGTGTAAGAATTATCCCTTTTGTGCAGAAAGGATTGAAACTGTAAGTATGTGAAAAAAAACTATTAGTATTTATTTGGTTTAGGAATCATGTTATTTATTATTATTTTTTTGCACGTTATATGTTTGTAAAATGCTCACTTGAATGATTTCTGGTTCTATATCAGCCTTAATTTGATTTTATCAGATGATATCGACTTTGTTACCAAGAATCTCATAGGATATATGACTTTAATGAGAAAATGTTTCAAATTATAAAGGTTTTTAATTAACTATGGTGGTTTGTTTGTATGATTCCCAGTTACAAACAACGATTCTATGAATCGCTCCCAGCTAGCAGGCAGAAGGGCACTGATTTTGGCCGACCTGTGTTCATGGCTGTGGCATTCTATTTATGTGCTAAAAAGCATAAGGTATGCACGTGTAAATTAGTTTAGCTCATTTAGTTGTTCTAGAAATGTGATGAAAATCATTGGATTATCAAAGGAAGTTTTTAATGTTTTCATATTCTAAACTGGCAGCTTAAGGCTGACAAATTAAAGTTGATTGAGCTTGTGGCACCTCAGAATCAGAATTTTCTAGTGTAAGCACGAACATGCCATATACTCACTTGTTTGGATTTTATTGTCAAATATGCTGATGGTTAATGATTCAATTGCAGGTTTCTGTTTCGATGAAGGACCTATGTCATGATGTTTTTGGAGTTTCGAAAGAAAAGAAAGACCCTAAAGAAGTGAAAGGGAATAGAGGTAATGATTRGGGCATTCTTCTGATCGTTTATGCTTGGTACTTGCGTGATCCTTTCTTTACTCCACATTCAGTTAATAAAGTAAATTGTTCTAATGTTTCATTATGTGATTGCAGAACTATTAGATGCTTTTCCTGAGAAAAGAGGATATGAGGATGGTGGGTGTATGTCCGATGAGGAGAGAGAGGTACTTTCTAAAATTTCTGATTCTACTTTTCACATTTCCAACAAGTTTCAGTTCTAGTCATGACTTATGAGTTCTAGTCATGACTTATGAGTTGGTTGCTAATATTAGTTATGTCCCAGACTTGTGTATATTATGTGACTGTGAGGAAGCTGTATTATGTGTGTTAGTTACAAATCGACTACCAACGGAAACACACATGTTAAGGTTATTTTCTTTGTGCTATAGCCTATAGACATACAACATAAACCAAATTACCAATCACCGTTAATGACGCTCAAGGTTTTTTTGTTTCTTAATGAAGATTAAAGAATACAGCTCWATCTCAATGTTTGCCACTCTTGCTAGGTGGATACTTAATTAGTAACTGTGTTAAGGAGCCTGCATAAATCAATGAATAATTCAGTACACAATTGCGCTAAACTAGTCAAAATCTGTAACATATTTTCCCCTTTTTGACATATCACCAATTTGCTTGTTTCTAATCAAGATTTGTGGGGAAATTAGTGAAATTAGTAACAGTGATTGTGATAAATCAATATAAAATTTCACATTTGGACGATTTGGTATTTGAATTGAATTGCTCTTTCAGACTTAAGAGCATACCTCAGTGTCAGAATGCGCTTACCTCCGTCCATACTCCATACCCTTGATAGTGCAACAAGGATCTTGCAATACTTTTACTTGAAGAACTGACTAACCCAACGTTTCGAACAATCTAGTAAGGTTAAACCTTATTGATGTTGGAGCTAGATATGATATAATTAACCTTTTGCTTGCATGATCCCAGTTTATATTCAACAAGTAACAGTAAAAAATAAGTGAAACCAACATGTGGAAACCTTTGTTTGCTATGAGTTCATGGCTGAATGGACCTAAGTAGTAAGAACTATAAGTTGTAACTAATGAATTCCTCCTTTTAAGTAGTAGAAAGTATGTTTCAAATATTAGTATGGTGGATGTATGTCCTATGAAGAAAAGAGGTAGTTTATAAGAATTCTGCTTGTTTACTTTTTACATTTGAAGCAAGTTTCAGTTCTAGTCATAAGTTGGTTGCTGATATTAGCTGTGTCCTTACTCTCCTAGAATCGGTTTGATACTATTACTTTCAMATTTTGACTGTAAGGAAGCTTTGACCTGTGTATTCGTACAGAGTACAGACTTGCATATTAAGTACCCATGGCAGTTAACATTTTAACGTTATCTTCTTTGTGTTGAGGAATACTTCGTACAACATAACCCTATTCACTAATCAATGTAAATGTTCCTCTCAGGTTTTCTTTTGACTTGAATGAAAAAAATTGTTATAACTTTTGCCCACTCTTGCTAGGTAAAGGGTGTATTAGTAAACTGTAACTGAGTTAACTYCCCTGCATAATCCAGAGTTTCCTCTTGCTAGGTAAAGGGTGTATTAGTCAACTGTAACTGAGTTAACTGCCCTGCATAAATCCAGACTTTCCTAATTCACAATATGCTTCAGTACGTGGGACAGGGGAACTCAATCTACTTCATAATTTTATTAAGCCTGAAAAAACTCTACATTTTATCATGTACCAATTACCTATTTGCTTGTTTCGGAACAAGATTTGTGGGGGATTTATGGATTAGGTAACAACAAATCAACGCGATGCACATTATGAAAGGTTGAAAGGATTCTAATGCACTTGATCTAATCAATCAATCTTGTTTACATTTCACATTTGTTATTCGTATTAAAAGTGCTCCTTTAGACACAAGCATATGTCATAGTAGAATCAGCTAATGGAATGCATATATCATCCCCTTGATAGAGKGAAGGATCTAATATTACTCTTTTATCGATTTGACTAAGACTAACCGAACAAGTCAACCAATCTATTGAGCTTTGAGTGTTATGTGACTAATCTTTTCCTTGCGTGCTGCTTATTTACATTCAATCAACTGGAAAACATGGTCAGCTATATCTAGTATAAAAATATACTTCATATTATGTTTATCACATAAATCTGTTACGAGCTAGGTATTTGGAGTTGTTTACACTTGTCCTTTTCAATTTACCTTTCAGCCATCAAGCTACAAGAAACGAAAGGGAATGGAAAAACATGCTTATGAAGAGTGGAAATCAACTGTAGTCTCATCAATTACTAAGGAAAAGGATAAAGATGGTATGGTTTTACATTCTGATGCCATGAACAAACAATATGGCTACATTACGCCATATCTTTCTCAATTGTTTTTTCGACTGTTTGTTTTCAGCTACTGTTATGAAGCGTGCCAAGCAAGCCCGCCTAAACTTTCCAAGAGTGGCTCGTGATTCTCAGAATTTGGAGGTCTCATAGCTGCATGCACATTCTACTATTCTAGTCCAGTGCTGAACTTTGACAACTGAATGTTCTCGTAATCGCCTGCTTTATGTGCAATGGAGTGGTATGATTTCATCTCCATTTACAAATGGGAAATTGTACAGGAGCATGAGGCAATGTACAGATAAAGTATTCAATGAAAGTGATAACGTCAGAGTGGAGATAATACAATCATCTTTTTGCCCAAGAAACATATGGTTCTTCAATGATTTTTGTAAGAGTTTTTTAGGCAACGTACGTAATCTTGTGTAGTAGAATATGAAATTGTGTATCAAATTGATGTTTTTGTTTGTGCCAGCTTTAATATGCATAACTGTTATCGTATTTACCAGTGCAAGAACATTTACTCATGAATTACTCGGAAAATAGCAGAATTTATTGCCTCACTGGCGATTGGCATGAAAGTTCTACACTGGTTTGGGTAGTTAACCAAAATGAGTTTACCAATGGTTAAACGAATTGAACAACTTATGGTTGGTTCCAATGTTTACCTTCGCCTTGCTTGCAACAACTTATGGTTCGTTCCAATGCTTGCCGCGCACAGCTTCCTGTTATTCTCCTGTATGTGGCTCTTAAGTCTCAATGTTAGCCGTGCACGGCTTCCTATTATTCTCGGTCTTTGTTTCTTAGTCTTGGTTTTGTGTTGCTAGGCCAGAGGCCCAGCGGTAGTTTGTTGTTCGAGTTTGTTTTTAAACATTGGTTATTCTGTCAAGTTGTTCGTTCATGATAATCTTTCTTGTAGTTCTAATAAATCGTGTTAAATATTAAAGCTTCCTTTGTTTTGACGTAAAATGTTTTTTATGAAAAACAATTTACAATTGAAAGRTCCATCATTTGATTGCATGTTAAAAAAAATGATGGAAAATAGGAAAAATGAAGTAGATGTAAGCCAAAATATTAATAAAATGATTGGTTTCTACAAGAGCTAAAGAGGTTGATGTAAGCATGCATGGTCCATTGMTTGTCAATCTCTCTTAGCTTAATAGCTGACATACCTTTTGTGGTGTGTGCGTGTGTCATTCGTTCAAGGGATGTTTTTATGTTTCTTCCTTTTGTTCCTTCTTTTATGGTTGTTTCTTTCTTGTATGCTTCTTTCAAGTCCCTTCTTTGAAAGATTGTGACATTTATAATTGCATTGTTAGCATATTAATCGTTATAGTTTAGGTTCTCAAAACTCGACGGGTATCTTCTTATTCCACAAATTCAATTAATACAATCACTAATATTTCGTAGGAAAAAAAAAAAAGTAATATGAAAGAAGTTTTTGCACCTATACAATCAAAATATAAAACGTAGCAATCTTTTAATCACAACATAGAAAGGAAAGTGTAATAAAGTTTTTTTTTGATAATTATAAACAATGTGGTTATTGATTGTATGATGTTCAAGGTATGAGAAGCATTATCAAAATTGTAGTATTGAGATTTGAGAGTAGAATACTAAGTTGGGCATTACAAAGCTTATCACAACTAACAGGGATAAGGTATTGTAGTATAGTACCAGCTACATGCACTGATGCACAAGACTAACACGGCACATCAAGATCGATGTTAATCATGTCATTACATATTATTCATGTCGACCATAGTACGGCTCTTAAAACACAACACGTGTTAATTAAGCCCTTAAAATGTAATACCCTAGAGATTTGATCGAATTCCTTCTGCATCACCAAACTTCGTTTCTCATTTGCACCAAGGATTATAAAAAAAATCCACACAATCACATAAGATATGTGGACGAAAGTGAGGGTTGATTCAATTTACAGCTTTTTTTTTTAATTTCAGAAAATCTTGAAATCTATTCTTATCCCGGCCATTATACAATACCTCTCTAACAGGGAAAAAAAAACCATGAGATATGTGGACGGGAAGGCAATACAAGTTGAAATGAGAGAGAAGGAAGAAAACAGCTTCACATGGGATGAGCTAATATAATGGGCCACATTACCAGTTTTAGCTATCTGTCATATTACACACAAGCTAAGTTCACATAT
>SNQN01000310.1:17603-35599 GCA_008642245.1 Bassia scoparia
CTCAATATTATACAGGAAACAGGACTATATAAAAAAAATCCCAAGTAATATGTAACCAACAAGTGCTCATAATGGCGTATTTATCCTGAAGTATGATTTGCACCTTTTGGAATGATGCAAGTCATATGTGTGATCCCATAAAAGTTGGATAACAATCAGTTTATGACATTAAATAATGCAAACTAGACTAAGATCCGATCATCACTAATTATACGCACATTTGTTAATGAATTTGCTCTTCTTTTGTAAGTAAGGGATCTATTTTGAAAGTTTATTCATTAAACTTTTTGTTGGTGATTTTATTGACTGAGGTTGGTGGGTGTGTTGAGTGTTATGATGAGGAAAGTGTGTAATGTATGTGTTTGGGATTTTGGACTCTTTTTAGTTGTATTTTCCATCAACAATAATATGTGGAAGAGTAGCTGCCGTTTGATGATGATGACATGAAGAGGAAGACAGAAATCAGAAATGTGTCGATAATGGTGTGGGGATAAGTGTGCTTAAAGCATATGCCAACTCACTATGCTCTACTCGTACGTATGTACCTGCTAATTATGTAATGTTTCTATTCTAGTGCTTCATCAATTGTCGATTAAGTTTTGTCACTTGCTTTTCACAAAAATTTACTCCATCTATTATTCTTGTAAAAAATAAAAACCTACAAAGCCAATTGAACTACTTGAAATTTGTCAAGTCTTGAGATACAATTTGAGCAAGCCCCACCCCATTAGCTATAATGAACTTTATCTTGCTGAAGATGTAAGCAGTTGCATGCGTCTCAATTAGCGAACAATTGAACCCGCTTATATATTAGCAACAAATCAACCTCCTTCTTAACTGTCCCAATTTAAAGAAGAAAAGGTGAAAGGGAATGACCATACCCAATRGCCTTATTGCAACGTGCCCCATACTTGTCTCGCGTTTGCTAAGTTGGAACAATCACAATACAACTAGAAACAAAATTGATTACTTCCTTGCTAAAACCTCAAACGAACTGAAAACAAATATCAACAAGGCAACAACGATATCACGTACGAACAACAATATGTCAATGTTTAATACATATCACTGTAGTAAGGGAAACTGTTTGATCCCTAATTAAATATATCTCCATCGAAAACCCAGTAAGCATAACACGATGTTGAAATGAAGAATAAAGGATCATCCAATCAGTGAAAAAAAAAACGCAGAGGAAAGCCTTACAACTCATAGTCTGACCCAAACCCGATTTCGGGAATGCTCGAAATGAAGTCTATTGTGATTTCACAAGGCAACCTATTGTGGAGTTAAGGAGAAAGTTTATTCTGCAGATATAATAATTTTCTCAGCTCCTAGAGTTTGGGGGCAGCGAGTCAACAATTTCAAATGTTACTCAAAAGGTGAGTCTCCAAAGTCCAATTAAAAACACTCAAGGCATCATCGAAGGCAGCTCTTAGACCAACAATCCTAGAATTTCATAAAAGTGTAATAGCAAAGGAGTAGACTATAAACGCGACGCAACGAAATCATAGTGTAAAACATGACCCGTATAATCGACACCCAATTCTCGATAACCAAAAGGCAAGGTGGCAAGCTACTATTGCTAGTCACAAAAACCAGGTCTGGCCTTAAAATAGTTACAARGTGCTTCAAATAAGCTCAAAGGGTCACATCAAAAGATATTTGAGCCATGTAGATACCTACATTAGTCCCTAATCCACGATTTCCTATGGTAATACCCTCTTACAATACACAAGTTTGAGCTAAGGGACCACAGACACTTTCAAACCCTTTAGACAGTTCATTTTCATTGCCAAAAGTCACTTTTTGAGCTTGGAATGCCCCCACGTAACGTATCTTTTTCTAAATTTTGATAATTTTATTCTATTTTAAAACATTTTTCTACGGTTTTCTGGAATTTTCTAAACGTTTTCCTTATTTTATAATTTARACAATTATATAATACGAAGGCAGTAATTCCATAGGACGTTGAAACAGATCGAACAAGAATGGATAGAGTGAAATCAAGTGCTAAAGAGCCTTACCTTGGGGAGTAACGCTAATAGAGTGCTGTAAAATCTAGGTTAGAGTCAATTCAAGAAACAGGATGCAAATATTCAATGATAATAAAGCAATCAATCCATAAATTTTGCAAGAGTCAATTTTACTTTAAGGACATCCTAACAACCCCCATTAATAAAATGGCAAGAAATGGTTAATTAATCTCAAGTTGTACAACTACAGTATGATCCTGCTCTTGGGTTAATCTATTGTCATTATTATTCCATTTGTTAAGCACAATGAAAAACATCTTGGAGAACATAACATAATAAGCTCGAGGATAGATTTGTCATTCTAATAATTGTTTTGATATTTGATGAGTAATAATATCATCACAATCACCATCACATCAAGAGAAACACCCCGTACTGTTAGGAAAGGACAAAATGGGACATCATAATCTCAATCAACYTATATGCTCCCGTTGTTTTCAACCTTCTCATTAAGTAATTCAATCGCAAAACAACACTTGTTCATTTTTTCTTCCTTTTCTGCTTGCAAACCAACCTTTGTGTTCAAAATTGTTACTGTACTTTATAAAATATTTCATCCRTTTTTTTATGTTACACTTTTTAATGGGTTTATAATTGGGCCAAAATAARAAAGGGTGATTAATAAAAAGTAAGAGTAAGTAATTTGATATAATTAAATGTACATGGGCCACTCACGTGGCCATATTAGTAATCTTTTACTTTTGATAGGAAAATACATGTGGGGACTGGGGACCAATACACAAAATAGAATTAAAAGAAATAAGTYTAGGTTTGTCATTTCATGCTTTAACAACTTACTAAAATAAGTACTTCCTCCGTTTTCAATTACTTGCAACAAAGGAATATTTTATATCTCACAAAAAATACCCCTTTGTTGCAACTAATTGAAAACGGAGGAAGTATAACATTTACTTCAAAACATTCCAAAAATAAAAAGTGTAACATCTAATAAAAAAAAATGGAGGAAGTTACATTATCGCCACAGTATATCCCCAAAAGTAATATTGACAATTTGGATTTTATGTGATATAAAAGTAATTTCTTTTTTGTTTAAATGACAATTTTCTTTCTACCCATTATTCACTTCGACTTTTACACATGATCAATAATATTAAGTGTCCGTAAAAAAATATTAAGTGAAAATTTATTATTTRTTAGAGAAAAGGAGTGAGAATTATCTTTTCAACTAATTTGAATTTATCTGAATTTATTGACATTTGTCTAAATTTATTTCAACTTAATAGAACTTATCTCATTCAATAGGTAAGATAATAAGTTGTAAATAACATATTAATATCAACTAAACAAGTTAATTATAGTCTTGAGAAGTCACACTTAATGTATTTGTTTCATTGTTTAATCGTTTACTTGTTTTTTTTTTCATACTACGCATGTGTAAATTTATGAAAGAAATGTTACTCGTTATTCAAATTCAAATGAAATATTAATCATGGTCATTTAAAGTGATAATGAAAATTAATATATTTTCTTCATTTTCAAAAGTTTGCAACAAATAAGTATTTTGTAACTGACATAAAACATTCATTTTTTGCAAGTTTGCAACTTTGTGTGTGTGTGGGGGGGTGTGGGTGGGGGGAATGGAAGTAAATTACTCAAGTTCATTAGGTGTTTAATTATATATATTGTCTTAAATTCTTCCAAACATCTACTACAAGTATATTAAAACTCTTACCTAGAAATCCACATGGCACATCCTCACTCTAACTCTCCACAATTTCCTTTCTTCTCATGATTCCACATCAACACCCCTCTTAATTTATTTTATTCTTTACTAGATCAGCTTCCCGTGCAATGCACGATTTATATAGAAAAAATAATCAAATTATTATATATATATATATTATATATTAATATAATATTTAATATTATATATAATATATATATATATATATATATACTATATATATATATATATATAATATATAATATATATAATATATATTATATATTATATATTTATATATTATACACTACTACTAAAAAATGGCAAAAAGTATCTGTTTTAAGAAACGGTTAAGTCAAGTCACCGGTCTCTTAAGATAAGAAACCGTTATTTTCATTAACCGGTTTCCTAAATCCATGTAAGAGACCATATAATTTAAAAACCGGTCTCTTAGGTTATATTATAATGTTTTAATATATATTTACCCCAACCATTTATCTACGTTATATACAACACATCCATCCTTCTCCCTTCTCTCTCTCATTTTACGCCTCTCTCCTCATAACCACAAGTCTTGCTCACTCTCCCTTCTCTCTCCTCATTTTTTACGCCTCTCCTTTCTCCTCTCTATTATCTCCTTTCTCATTCCAACTAACATGCAAATCAAACCACTCTATTTGACTCGATTTAACTTTTTAGTCTTTCTTCAAGTTCTACTCGTTTTTTCAGAGGAATTTGACTCGTAATTTCTAATTTTTTGCATATTTTCTTTTCGTTTTTTGTGTTTTAAATTTTTTTTCTGATTCACGTTTGGGTTTTCGAATTTGTATTTATAAGATCTGTTTCATTATTATTTCTTTCATTTTCGTTTGTTTTATTTCTATTTGACTATTTTTCGTTTTTTTTTCGTTTTTTGCTTTTCATTTTCACATACACACATTCAATTTGAAAAACTTAAACCTCTGGCTTTTCGTTCTCTATTTCATTTCTTTTTTTTTTTTTCTAATCTTTGGGGTTGTTTTGTTTGTATAATCTGGGGTTGTTAACACTTTCTTCATTTTATGAATTTCGAATTTTTCTTTTTTGAGTGTTTTTTCGATTTTGTGTTTTTTTAAGGGTTTCAAATTTTTGATTGTTTTCGTTTTTGAGTTTATTTATGTTTTTAGTTTTTTCAGATTTGGGTTTTGGAATTGTTATTCTCTGGTTTTATATTTTTCAATCTGGGTTTTGAGATTGGTTATTTGCAATTTTCTTGATTTATATTCTCTTCAATTTTATCTTATAAAATATATTTATTAAAATTTTCTTTCTGCTTTTTTAATTTTGTGCGCTTGTTGTGAGAGCGCGACTACAGTTGCAGTCGCGAGGATGCGGCCTCGGGCGCGGGCAAACGTGCGATGGCGAAGAGCAGAGCTGTATGTCTGGTGCAGTGCAGCAGAGCGGTTGGTGGGTGTAGACGAGTGGATGGATGATGCTGCAGTTAATACAAAAGTATGAAGATTGAAAATAGATGAGGTAGAATCTGAAACTGATTCATATGTGAAATTATGTTTGTCACTAATTTTAAATCTTATTTCATTCTATATTTTATATTATCAAGATCTCCTGTATTCATCTCTATATTTATGTGTTAATATCTTTTTTGAGCGGAATTTGTAAATTTTAATATATTTTGTTCTTTGATTTTCACTTTAGGATGAAATATAGATCAGGAAGTTCGTGTTGCTGAAAAAGAATCAGGCTATTCGTCGAAAAGAGAAAGAACAAGAATTACATAGACTAACTTCAAATATATATAGAGTTCAAAAGCTGATGCAATTACTTTGTATATTACGCTTTTTCAAATTACTCTGTATTAAATTTTTTGTTTCTTTGTACAAGTTTAAAGTTATATATTTAGATTTTTAAATGGCTAATGGAGTATGAATTTATTATATTAGAACTTGTATGCATTCAATTTAAACAAAAGGCCTAGTATTGAAATTTTGAATTTTTGTTTTATGACAACTAACAAAATTCGTTAGAGCATTTTAATAGAGGATATTGAATAATCCATATCCCACATTAATTGTTTTTTTTTTAAAAAAAATTACATCAACAAGAACCGCGTTATGTGAATAACCGGTTCTTACATGCATCAAATAGAGACTGTTGGTTTAACAGTCAAATCATGGTCATCGCCTCATTTGCCCTATCTGACACAATTAGGACCGGGTTTTACTTAACACCGGTCTCTTATAATGATCGTTTAAGCAACTAGCCACATAAATCTTGTCTCTTTACCTAACGACCTCTCACTTAGAGACCGTTATATCTGACTTCTCTTTGGCTTTTGTACCCGATCTTTAGCCTTTTTATCGGCTGTGATTGTATAATATATATATATATATATAATACTATATATAGTAATAGACGTCAGGATCAGTTGAAAACACAGTGTTATACCTTGAAAACGTGAAAACCAAAAGTATATGTGCGAAATACATTTTACATTTTAGGTACATTACAAGCCAGTGAAAGGGTACACAAGACTTTCAGTACTATTGAATGAACAAGCGTGTACCCCTTAAACCTTCAATGTACCCCAGATTGAAATATAAAGTATATACATAGATTAAATCGTACCGTCCATCTCCAAATCCTACGGTCAATTAAATGTTTTTAGTTCACCTAGATTTGTGTTTTCACATAATGATCCTATTCTATATATATATAAATATACATAAAAATCTTTCCACGAGCATGAATGAAATTGTAGGAATAACAAAAATTGAAGAATTTATGGCAACATGGTAAATTTATTTAGAATGATGGTTAGGATAGAATTAAATTACATATGAAAAAAAATAATAAAATATAGTGATGAAATAAAATTTTTACTAATCACTATCTCTTTAAAGTTTAACCCGTGTCGGTCGTGCGTTGCACACTTTATTTTGTTTTATTTTTGACAAGCAAACAAATTATATATTTTTTTATTTTTCTCTAAAAAACAAAATACTCATAATCTTATCTTATTAATTTCTTTTTTAAAAAAATAATTTCAATAAATTTTTGATGAAAGCATTTATTATTTAAGATTTGAAAATAAATCATTAATAATCTCATTAAATCCTGAAGGAAGCATTAATTATTTAGATTTAGATAATAGGTAGATAAATAAATGTATTTTTTAAAAAGAAAAGATAAATGATGTCAATATTAGTTTTGGAGGAATTTTTTTTTATGAGAAAGTGACATGTAGCCGTAAATGACATCAACAATGTTCTGTTTTAGTATTTAGTTATTAATAGATTAGCTTCCCGTGCAATGCAAAGTTTATATAAAAAAAAAAACTAATCGAGTTTTTTTATATATATACAAAAATCTTTCCACAAGTATTGAATGAAAATGTAGGAATAACAAAAATTAAAGAATTTGATGGCAACATGGTAAAATTATTTTGAATGGATTGTTAGGATAGAATTAAAAAAATTACATATGAAAAAAAAGAAAATAATAAATAATAAAATATAGTGATGAAATAAAATTTTTACTAATCACTATTCTCTCTTTAAAGTTTAACCCCCTGTTGTCCGTGCGTTGCACACTTTATTTTGTTTTTATTTTTGATAAAGAAAACAAATTGCTTCCTCCGTTTTTTTTATGCACCATTGTTTGAAATTCGGAAATCGAGACAATTTTTTGTTGGGGTAATTAGGTAAGTGGAAGGGTAGTGTYTTAAAGGTAGTGGAACCAAATTATTAGTTGTTAATTAAAGTGGGTTTTTATGGTCCCACAAAAAGGTAATGTTTTTTGGAGCCAAATTTGATTCCCCACTGCCCTTACTTTTGCGTAAGGAGGGAATTTGGCTTTCTCACTCAAAATTTTTGGGAAAATTCAAATTGCCGCCAAATACTTTTGGAGCACCTTTTCCATTAATTCAAACACCAACAACCACAACAGAAACAACAGTATATATACTCCCTCCCCCCTCAATTTTTACACTACCTTTCAATCCCAAAATATTACACCATGAGTTAGTTTTTAAATGTTACAAAAATACACTAGCACACACTACACTAAGGTTGGTTGTTAAATTTAAATTATATCCCAAAAAATTACAGCATAATTGTTGAAAGTTGTTGCTGGGTTGCAAACTGCAGTTAGGGCTGTTCAAAACCGGGTACCGGAAAAATTCCGATCCGAATTTCCGGATATCCGAATTTTCGGAAATCTATTTTTTTATTCCGATTCCGATCCGAATAATCCGGTTTTCCGAATTTCCGGATATCCGAAAAAATCGGATCGAAAAAGCGGATATCCGAATCCGGTTTGGAGCTTAATATTGCGTGATTTTAAAGTCAATTTTTAATTAAAATCCAATCATTTTGGCTCAATATCCGATTTTCCGAATTTAAAAATCGGATATCCGAATTTAAAAACCGGATATCCGTTCCGATTTCCGAATTAAAGCCCAATTTTCATATAATTCGGAAATTGGATATCCGGTTTTTTAAATTCGGCATTCCGATTCCGATCCGGTTTCCGAATTTAAAAACCGGATATCCGATCGGTTTTCCGAATTTAAAAAACCGGATCGGAAGTCCGTATTTTCGGAAAAACCGTATATCGTATCGGAAAATCGGAATCGGAAAATTTCTGCACAGCCTAATGCAGTAGTACTCCAAGCTAGATTAGAATGAGGCGTTTTTTCAGCTTGGTTTTTTAAAGTTAAAAATGCAGTCATGTAGCAATTGCACTTAAATGGATACAAATGCTACTTTTGGTTGAATTGGTTTTTTTTTTTTTTACTCAAAGTCCTTGTTAAATCCTTTCTAACTGTTGTGTATTGCTCTTCTCAAACCCTTTCTAGCACACGACCATGATACATTGAGATTGTTTTGGTCCATCAGGGACTTTTCTCTCACCCTATCAAAGTTTGAGTTCCCTAACCAGGTTTGAACCTGGAGCAATACATTAAACTTTTGAGGATGAGAACAGTCCTGCATCACATGGATTAAGGCAACATATAAAACAACCTACTTAGTTCTTAACTAATTACCAACTATAGACACAGGAGGGGAAACTAACTAAGGAACACTCACAAATACTAGGGATTTTAATACAATAACATTGACATCATCAGCCACATCCTCAGGTTTCACAACAAAACCACCAAAAATCCACAGCCCATGCTTCAAAACTAGACATCAAAGCCCGAAATCACACAACACAAAATAATCATACTAAAAAATAAGAATAATCTCAAATAACCATACTCATAAATCACATAATCATACTCATACTCATAAATCAGACCAATCATATTCATAAATCAAATATCATACTCATAAATCAGATAATCATATGAAAAATCAGAATAATCATACGAATAAATCAGAATAATCATACTCATAATTAGAATAAAATAGAATAATCATACTCATACTCATAATTTATAATCATACTCCATTAATCAGAATAATATCACTCAAAATCAGAATAATCATCACATAATCAAAATAACCGAGAAAACAGACACAATAATCATACTAATCATACTCATAAGTCACAATAAATACATAATTCATACTCATAAGTCAGCAAATCAAGAATTCTAAATATTTCACATCAATTGTGCAACTGAAATTTCAACATACAACCCGAAATGCTCAAATAATCACCTCGAAAATCGACTTGTTAAAAAAAAGTAACCACAAATATCAAACGATCCCAAAAATCAGCACACGAAAGAAACCAAAAAAAACCCACAAATTTTGATGGATTTAACCAAACAAGGTCAAAGAAAAAGAAAAAAAACAACCACAGGATTTAACATTCACACCAAACACCAGTTGAATTAAGCCAAAAAAAATCAAGAATTAGACCTAACCTTGGCCGACCTCATGCTTCCTGGTCATAGATCTAGTCAAGCAACCCCTCAACGGCACCTCCTTCTTCTTTGGTTTCTTGGTCTTGTCAAGGATGATAGCAGTGGAATTCTTTGGAACACAATCGACTTTCTTCCTTTTCTTCTGCTCAAAAACACCATCGTCGACATAAATTGGAGGTGGGTAACGASCAACGTAATCAGCAAACAACCTCTCACTCTCCTCCAAGTTGTGGATGTGGCCAACGACGATAGACAACCCATTCAACCCAATCGGTCCAATCACGCACCTCTTCCGCATCAGATCTAGCAAGAAACTTCTTGAGATCATCACGCCATGTTGGTGATGAGTCGCAGACATCAAGTAGCTCCTTAATTTTCAAGTTTTTTTTGCAAAATCATCCTCCTTAAAAAATGCATCGAGCAACTCCGATTTGTCTACCATGGTAAGAATTTTGAAGTAAAAAATTAGGGTTCTTAGATAAGGGAAGAGGAGAGAGAATAAGAGCAAAGAGGAGAGATGAAATGGGATTTGTGGTGAAGAGTGTTCTGGAGAGAGAGAGTGACGAGTAGATAGATCTAGAAGGGAGGAATTGATGAATGTGGATGAATATGTGGATGAATGTGGGTGAATTCAATGAATGGATGTAATGAGGTAGGTGGTTGTTGGGGTAGATTTGGTGGGAAAGCTTAGGAATAATCTAGATGGTTGAGGTTTAGTTTATGGGTAATTAATTGGGTTAATGAGATGGTAATCAATTTTAAAACAAATCTAGTAAGGGTAGTTTTGTCAATTCACAATAAATTTCATACCCAAAATAGAAAAAAATAACAATGGGGCATCTATTGGAAAATTCCCGTTTTAGTACAATGGGGCGTCTTAAAAAAACGGATGAAGTATATATTTTTTAGTACTCCCACCTAAAAGGCTGCTCTAACTGCAGTTATAGGCCTCTTATTTAGCCTTAGAGCGTATTTCATATTTTTCTCAAAAAAGCAAATACTCGTAATCTTATCTAATTAATTTTTTTAAAAATAATCTCATTAAATTTTGCTGAAAACATTTATTATTTAAGAATTTGAAAACAAATCATTAATAATCTCATTAAATCCTGAAGGAAGCATTAATTATTTAGATTTAGATATTAGTTAGATAAAACAAGTGTTTTTTTAAAAGAAAAGATATATGATGTCAATATTAGTTTTGGAGGGAAATTTTTTATGAGAATGCGACATGTGGCAGTAGATGACATCAACAATGCTCTGTTTTAGTAGTTAGTTATAGAAGATTTCTTCTCCAAAACTCTTTAACTCACATAGTTGCATTATATTGTTCATCCCTTCAATTTCCCATCCTTTCAATTTCACAATCCTTTAATTATTTTTTTTATTTTTACTTTCTCCAACTTCAATTATAACCRATTACCATGTTGTTATTTTCATTTATAATCATGCTTATCTCAATTCATTCATTCTTCTCTTTAAGATCCCAAATTTGTTGATCGATGTTTCTTCGTTAAATTTGGGAATTTCCTTTCTTTGTTATTTCAGTTTAAGTTTTAATTCCATCTACCATTATTTTTGTAGTTTAATATGAGCTTGAGTATCCATAATTGATTATATTATGATAATAGTTGTTTTTTTTGTAGTGCAAAATATAAAAAATAATAAAAAAATTGTAATTTGTTGAATTGAATCACAAAAGCTCAATGATGATGGTTATGGTTCAGAAATTGTGGGTAATCGCAATCCTTATTATTATACACTTACTACTCTATGTGGAATCTATATCTATATCTGTATTTATATTTACTTATTTAGTATATAAAAAAACAYCCCTAAATATTTACTTTTTTTTAGTATATCACAATCCAAAATTGTCACATCTTCATTTAATCTTGTATTCAATTTGTACGAGATTTTAACATGTAGCTTCCTGGCTATATTCAAGTTTTCTCAAATTTCATTCAATGTTCCTTCCCTCCTTCATTGAATTTGGCAAACTTTGGGTTTCTCATTTTTAATTCACCGCTCCATGCTACTATCGATTACAAATTTACAATGATTGCAATTTAACCTTTTACACCTCTCCAATTACATCTTCCATATTTAAATTCAATCTCCAATTGTTGCAATATTTTCTTAGTCTCTTCTCACAAACTGATARATTTTCTATTTTATTATGATTTTTGTTTTACTACTTGTTACTTTCTATACATATGATCTTTTGGTTTTTTTAAAACTATGTGTAAATGTATAGTTTATTTGACTTGCATATATAAAATTAAGTTGGAAAATATGAAAAATCAATTTAAAAGTTAATACTAAAGTTGTACCTGTGCATGTACGGGCTTAAAGACTAGTTAAAGAAATAATATCGGGTGTGTTAAACATTTAGACCTCGTTTGGTTGACACGGGAAATATATTCCCGTAGGAAGTAGTGTTTCACGGGAAGTTATTTCTCTAATGAAATTCCTAGGAATTAGTCAAAGTTGATTGGTTATCACAATGGGAAGTTGAAATTCCCATGAATTTGGATTGACCAAGGGGACCTTGGTAATCTACTTCCTATGTTTTGTGGGAAATAGAAATTCTCATGAATTTCAACTTTCTCCAATTTTACCTTTTTGTATCAACCAAACAACTATCCAAATTATCAATTCCAATGAATTTCCATTTCTCCCATTTTATTTTGGCAACCAAACAAGTCCTTACGGGGCGTTTGACATGTGGGAATGGGAATTCGGGGAATATAAAGTGAGAGTGGGAATGGGAATTAGAAGGTGGGGATTCGTAAAATAATCCCAATCCTTTGTTTGGCATGATAGTGGGAATAAAATTAAAAATTTTGAAATCCCATGTTTGGTATGTGGGATTAAAGTAGGGATTAAATTGAAAATTTATCAATTTACCCTTTCATAAGTGAGTTAAGGTATAATATCAATTAATATGTAGGGATATTTTAGTCTTTTCAACAAAATAATCTCATTCCCACCATTTTATCACCTATCCCCCTAGGTAATAAAACATGGGGAATAAGAGCTAAATATTCTCATTCCTTTCAAATTTGATTCTCACCTACCAAACATTGGATTATAGAAACTTGAGATTAATAATCCCATTTCCATCCAATAATCCCTCATATTAAACGCTCCATTWGTGTAAGTATGTTTATATGAGCATGCAGACAGAAATTAGAAATGACATATTTGTGTTGTTGAAATAACTCAATGTGTACATTATAGGATACTTACTCCATCCTTTTGATGTGTTTTTTTAATTACATATTATATATTATTATTATTATTATTATTATTATTATTATTATTATTATTATTATTATTATTATTATTATTATTATTATTATTATTATATCCATAAATAAACTTTGTTCCAAAAATTATTTATGTACAATTCATGTGTCATTGATTTTCAATACTTATGATTAAATACCTAATTACAATGACATTTTAAATTTGAAACAAAAATGTGTTGGTGCGTTTGCATCCGACATAAAAAAAATATATATTACGGAGTATCTACTATCTACTACCTCCATTCCCTTTTATTTGTCCTATTTCTCGAAACGAAATTCCAAAATGTTTGTCCACGTCACCAAGAGTATATACGAATTACTTGTTTTATTTTCGGGAATTTTTGCATTTGTATTTTTCGAAACTAATCTATTGTCCGAGGATATCGTAGATCTGGATTTCTCTTAGAATTTCTGAATTTATTTATTTCGAAAATCAATTTATAAAACTTGTAAAAATCATAGAAAAATCAGAAAAATACTCTAAAAATACTACTCCCTCTGTTCCATGAAGATCATGTCAGTTACTATTCATACGCTTCTCAATGCATATTTTGTATCGCTTATATCTTTAGTTACACATTTGAGAAAATTATAACAATTGAATATTAATAATCTATTCATTAATACGAATCAAACAAGACCRCACACGACTATATTTATAACTATACATTGATAATTATTTACAAGATTCTCTTCACTTGTGAATAGTGAAATAAACGGGTGTGACATGAATTTCATGGAACGGAGGGAGTAGCGAACTCAGAAAAATGAGAAGAATAAAATGAAAAGTGGAAATATTAGAAATGACCTATAGAAAATACTTTTTAAAAAATCCTAAAATATAAAATAATTAAAAACAAATACTTTTTGTCTATTAATGGACCCTCGGTGTATGGTTTCGAGCTCAACTGTAATGCAATTTCATCCCAAAAGTCTAATTTTCTTCTTAAATTTCATTCTCATCCAATACTACTCCCTCAAGTGGTAATGKGTGGCAATGAAATTCCTAAAAGATTGTGTCTCCATGGAGAGAAAAACATAAGTTTGAGCTGAGATTGTTTCCTATGAAGATAAAGTTGTGAGCAACTTCATTCCCCATATTGATTTTAAGAGTTTTTTCCTATTTAAACTATGCTAAAATTCCATTCTCATTCCCACCAAGTCCCAATAACCAAACGGGGCATTAGTGTATCAACCCTTCTAATTGGCTAATACAAATGAACCCTTAATTCCACTACTTGAAATATAATTTTATATTTCAATTCTTGCATTATATGTTCGATTTTTCTAACATGTGCCCAAGGACACATGGTAAGAAAACAAATTCTCTATAAAATATTTGATTTCACTCAAATCAATAATGTCGAATATGCAATTAATAGGGATATACAAAATATTTTCTGTCATATTTAACCTAAGAAATCCTTGTAATCAAATAATTAATAGAGATATGCAAGATAATCAAATATTTAATAATGAATCTATTATCTTAACATGTGTCCTTGGGCACACATTAGAAAACCTGTTATACGATTAGGCAATAGACTTTATGTATGTGGGGCCCCTTAGTGTATGTATATCATCTCTCTAATTATATAAATACTTGTATTGAAGTTTTCGTGATGCAAAATTGAAATATACATCACGACAAGCTAAAGGGAACTGATGGAGTAATAAATATGGTGCATTTTACTAGTAATAAAAAAAACCTGGCAATGGATCGGAGATGGGTCGAGTGGAGCTCAATCCGCCTCCATCCGCGAACCATCCGACCCATCCATCACCCGAATCATCTATCATCCACATCCGATCCATCCATCATCCATGGATGGATCGGGTGGATKAGWTTTTTAACGGATTTCYCATTAATTTTTTTATTGGACAATTTTTCAATGTACTTTAAGGATATAAGATCTAATTTCACAATAATAAAGCAGTTTGAAGAGATGAATAACAAGAAACCTATTATTTATTGTTTTGGGTCGGTAGGAATAAATGGGTGAAAGAAAAGAAAAGTAGGAAATTTTAATAAAAAATATATTTTTGATGTATAAATAAGCGGATGGATCTGGTGGATGGGTCGGGTGACAAATGGATGTTCCTTCACCCGTATCCGACCCAACCCGTCACCCGATTTAAATCCGCAAATTTTCGGATTTTCATCCACGAAAACGGATCGGATGGATCGAATATCCATRGAAATAGGGTGAAATTGCCAGGTCTAAATAAAAAGGTGATAAAGTTGAGTTAAAAATAGAAAAAAATTCTAAACAAGATAAATATTTATGAATTCTATTTCGAGAAACAAGACAAAGAAAATGAAATAGAGAGCGCAGTAAATGTCATTAAAATTATATAAATAAGATAAAACAAGTTTAAAAAATCAATAAGTATCTTTAAAAGGGAAATTATCCAAATAGCCCTGAACTTTTTCGCGTTTTAACCAAAATAGCTTTGAACTTTCAACATTTCCTAGAACCCTTGAACTTTGAAAATGATTTTTTTGGAGCTTTTTTTAACGGACCCTTAATGAACGTTAGTTTCTCTTCTATCCATGTAACACCTCAATAATTCTCCCTTTTTCCTGTGAATATTAATTGAAGATACGGAGAACTATTGAACTTTGACATGTTATCGCCACGTGTGAAAACGTTTCGGCTTATTCAAAATATTGCAGCGGAAAATGACTAAACCAATTAAAACAAACTTTTAGGAAACCATCAAAGATTTAAATTCGTACACAACTTGGAACCAGCTGTTGTCCCTTGTATCAAACCAGGAATAAATATTTTGGCAACTAACGAAACTTAAAACTATTTTACCCAATTATAAAATACTAAATTTTCAGAGGGAACATTAAACAATAAATATGTCCAAGAATATAACACTCGAACACTCTCATGACCCAACGTTGCAAGTGCACATGTATAGGCGATCAATAACTACACAATCTTGTGAAAAGTCTCCTCCATAATTTCCAAATGAAAAAGGATCATCACACAACACACAAAAACACATGCAATCAACAAAGCTGAAGTACATACAACTTAGAAATAAGAAAACAAACAGACAACATCTCCCTAAAAACAGGACATACCAACACCTGCTAAGAAACAAAAGAAAAACCCAAGTGTTATGATTTGAGTATCATCAATCGCTCCTGTTAAGCAGATTAGTAACCTGCAAGAATAGTTACTCGACTCCAATACATGACTCAATATAGTTTATTACTTTTTGTTATGATTTGAAGTAACAGAGACAAGGTTGTCCTCAACCCATGTTCACAATTCAGGAACATCAACCAGACACCAAGTGTCATCAGACACAAGGTGCCACAACCCCATGCCTCCCCATCGAAAGGCATCAAAAAATTCAATAACCAAATGGCGAACGGGCGTGACCCGTCACATAGCTAGATGAGATCTCAACTAACCCGATTTGGGATAAAATCCTTTTGAAAAAATCCTATATAAAAAAAAAGAAAGAGACGCGTTGATCAAACGACCTAGAAAAGTTGCGAATGAATCGCAACCCAACCCCTGATTGTCATACTCCAGACATGCACAAATTTAGAGTTTTAAATTGCTCATGTCATATATTAATTTAACTTGTTAATTATTTATCAACTCCAAAACAAACCAAATTCACATACAATTTTAGGCATATTAAATTCTTTATTTGACAAACCTGTTGGAGCCAAGCATAACCTCGTCATAAGACTTGCATATTTCCCTTTACTCAATTCATACATCATGTCATGAACGAGTAATAAAATCAGCCTCGTGGAGTAAGTTACACTTGACATCCACTTAATTTCTCCATATAATAAAAATACCTCATGGGAGCAAGTTATACTTGACTCCACTTAATTCATAAATAGATCAAACCAGTTAATTAATGACAAATGACTAATTAACAACCTCCATAACAAACCTCATGAATAAACCAATTTCCACAATATTCCTCAATTTCCACAAATATTGCCCAAAACGCCAATACATAATTTATTCGTGACTACCAAACAATTCCATCGGAGTTCCTTGCTRATGATACTACGTTTCCAACATCCTCAAGCATGCACAACAATCAAGGATTCCGCAAGTAGTACGTACCTTGAATAAACTGAACGAAACGCCACTTTAATACTCAAAAATCAACTTCTACGAAGTCTCCTCCTAATCATGTTACAAAACTCGAATCAATACACATGACACTTAATTTACAGCAATACTAATAAGTAGTTTAATAAGCCTAAAAAGTCACTAAAACCATATCCTTCTTTCTCACAAAAATCCCCATTTAATAGTATGAATATTATACTATAGTCTTAGCTTGAAAATCATAAAAATATAGCTTTTCAATAAGAAATTCGGCACTTTTAATTCATTAAATAATTCTGAAAATTTTTCCTTTAACAAAAAGCCTTTAACAACTCCAAAACATATGCGTACTAGTGGTACAATATATTAAACCATTTAGTTGTGTTTTTAAAACCTTAAAAGCCATATTTTTCAATGGTTAAAAATCACTTTGAATAGGTATAATAATTCTGAAAATATCATAATTAACATATATTGTCGTGCCAAATATTTTTGATTAAGTTTAAGAACAAAACATATTTCGTAATCGAAAATTGTCAATCTGATGTAATAAATTATTAACGTACTAAAAAACCACGAAAATTTATAAATATTTTACACAGAGTCTCTTACTGTATATAGAATATTCATACAAAGTTTCGTAAATTTTTGATGAAAACAAAAATCAGGAAAAATCAYAAACCGAATCTGCAACCCGAAAACTGTCAATTTGAAAACGAAAATTTTAAAAATAGTAAACGTGCTTGGAAAATTCCGAAAATTTTAAAAAAGGTGTATAATAGTATGGTGATCACTCGGTTAATATTTCGTAGATTAATGACAAGTATAAAAATAACTAAAAATCAAACAATAAAGTTGACAAATTATTCGAAACATGAAAAATCCCAATTAAAACCCTAATTTTACAATTCAAAAAATTTGAAGTTTTCAATCAAAATTAATCATCATAAAACTCATAGTCTTTGCTATTCATAATAGATTATACTCAAA
>SNQN01000310.1:35624-59699 GCA_008642245.1 Bassia scoparia
CCACCACGTATTAGGTTTTTCCCCAGCCAGTAGTCTTGGGGATTGATTGATACCTAGGACAATCTACCTAGTCCTACTCTCTTAAACTCCGGAATGGGGCGAGAGAAGCATGTATGTATTCTCCTGATTAGCCGAATACGTTCAGTCAGCATCGTCCCGCATCATTCATGTTCTTCGATGTCGACTGTCAAATCTTGATCTGCAGATAGTCATCGGTCAGGCATTATTAAGTGCGTGTCTTTACTGACCCATCACATTTTGGCCCGACGATCGACATCGTCTGCGCATGGTATAGGCTCATCTCATATGGTAAGTCACTTACGCTGTTATTCGGAGACTTTCTCGTATCTCGTAACTATACCATCAGTTCTGGTTTGAGTTTTATTAAACTCTTAAGCGTACTTTGCTTAAGTCATAATTGTAGATTTTATACTAAGTAAGCGATGAGTAATAGTGTATTGTTAATGTTATGATGAAATATTAGTTAGTTAGCTAGGATTTGACCCAATAGCCAGCTAATAGGAAACATATATACACTTTTCTGGCTAGCCACGACAAAAATGCGTGTATATTACAGATGTTAATCCCTTCTAAAATCGATTGAACTGCATGATTCAATTGCCAGAAAAAAACAACAGCAAACAAAAAGGAAAATGAGGGCGCAATGATCACTTACGCGCGATACACAAATCAGTACTCTAGTCTACTACAATTACAGCAAGCTGCAGAATGGTGACGGAAGCGGCTCACCTGCCGCTGTAGTTTACGCACTCGTCACCTTTATTCAGGCAACGAGTCTAACACGCCAGCGTGCGTTCCCCCTCCGTTCGCTTTCAACTGTTGTTCTCTCCTGGTGTAAATGCAGCAGAGGTGGGTGCTGCATATCGTTTGCGGATTTTTCGCCTGGAGTGTCCTGTGCGATTTTGGTATTTGGCCCTGTGCTGCTCTTTCCCTGTAGCCTTTTTCATTTCAGTATTAAACATGACAAATGAACTAGCATAACGGTTCCAATTCGCCGATGTCTTTAAGTAATGATTGAAGATGTGAGTGTAGAGAGAGGGGGAGATGGGCTATTCTCGATATGTATTCGGTACCCATGCTATAAGCTTTTTTTTTTTTAACACTCTCAAAAGTGTAATTCTATTCGCCCCGATAAGGGGCTATTCCCTTTTATTTTATTTTACTAGTTAACGGAAATATTTATTCGAATCATCTCGGGTTTTTTCAATGTTTTTTGTTTTTTTTAATTTTAAACGTTTATCTTACTACGAGTTTATGTTAATAGAAGTTAGAAAGCGTATGTCGTGTCCACTCGGCTCGCCTCTTCGCCGGCCGACGTGTGCTCCGTCCCTCCTCCCCCCCGCTCGCCTCTCCTCCTCCCGTGCCTTGGTTCTTATGGCTTCCCGCCTTCCCTTCTCGGTCTTCCTATCCGTCCGCTGCGAGCTCTTCCTTGTTCTTGCTCCTGCTCTCCGCTTGCCTGCGCCGTCCTGCTGCCCGCTCCTCCGTCGCCTCTCGCCTCTGCCTTTCGGCCCCGCGCCCATGCCTCCTCCCGGGCGCGGCTCTCCTTGGCCTTCTTGCCCTGCCCTCGCCGCCCCTTACGTGTTCCGAGTTTGCGTCTTCTCCAGGCCGCTCTCCTTGTTGTCCCGTCCTTCTTCCTCTCTTCTCTGCTGCCTTCGTCCAGCCCGCTTGGCCCGGTCACTTCTCCCTTATTCCGCGGGCGTTCGCCTTCCCCGTGCTTGCGTCTCGCGTCCTTCCCCGCCTTGCGCCTGTGCCCCAGGGCGTATGTCGCCGTCCGCGTCACCCCCCTTGCTGCGCTCCCGGTCTGCTGCCTGCGGTCCTCCCTTGCCTCCTGGTTGACGTCTCTTGTGCTTGCTCGCGCTTGGCCTTCGCTTGCCTTCGCCGCTGCCTCCGTCGCACCCCTCCCTGCCCCCGCCGTGCGCCGCCCACGTTCCCCGTGGCGTCCCGCGCCCTGTGCCCCCCTCTGCGCGCGCTACTCCTTGGCCCCCTTCCCGCCCACCGTCCCCGCTCCCTATGGCGCGCCCCTACTCGCAACTGACTGACCCGCCCCCCCCTCGTCTCCTGCCGCGGATGTCCTATGTACTCTTGGTGGCTGCAGTGCCCCTCCTCGCCCACTCTCTTCTTCTTCTTCTCCGCTCCCCCTTGCGCGCCCGCCCTCGTGGTCCCCCTCTGGTCCCCTTCCATCCACCTCCCTCCCTTTTCGCTTCGCAGAGAGGGCAGAAACCACGAAGGATGCTTCTCTTCGCAACAATGTTGTGCAAGCCCTGACGAGTCTTCGTCACCTTTAAGCGAAGGTGACCCTTGTGGTTCCTGGCCTTTCAGAGAGGAGTGGAGATGAGGGGAGGCTCGGGACGTTGGAATTGGCCAGCAGCTCTTGCAAATTGAGTCTGGTCCGAGCCCCACATAGGTGAATTCCGGTGGGAAGAATTTAAGGGTTCTGTCTTCGCTTGCGAAAGCTCCTCTAGTTCTTCAGCGGTGGGAATTGGCGTATGGGGGAGGTCTTCTGTGCCCCTGTTGACCTCGCCCCATTCAGTTCTTCGGCGAGGCCTCTCCCAGGGAGCGAGGTCATCCATCATGACGCGTCATCAGTCATTCAGCTGCATCACCTGGGCATCATACCGGGAAACGGTGTCCATATCCGTCCCATGTAGGGTCAGGATGGCCGAGGCCATGAAAGCGCGGTAGAATCATGCGAGGACTTCCGTACCATCCTTTCATAAGTCACCTCTGGAAGACTGCGAACCCCAGCTCAGGTTCCGCCGGCCTAAACAAAGCAGGTCAGGCCCATACTTTTTAAGAGATGCGAACCAGTGGGAAAATGTGCATTAGGCCCAAACTGAACTGCGAGGAGTAAGACTTGTACATGCTTGCATGATGTCTCTTCGGCGGCTGCTCAGTTTTTTGAAGGCGAAGGAGCCCTCACTCTCGCCCACGTCTGAGCAGAGACGCATGACGAGTCCCGTAGGTGGAGGGTGGGGAAGTTGATGGAACTGGCCGACGATTTCGGCTTGCGTCTTTGTGGCACCTCGATGCCCTTGCCCTTGCCAGGCAACTTCGGCGTTTGTATTTCTTCTTGGGGAGCCTGTGGGTCTCACGTATTTTACGCCCAGGCTTCGCAGGCTCCTGGCAATCTTAGTTTAACATCGCCGACAAAGGCCAGGAGATTTTGGTCTGGATGCTTCTTCCAAGCTTCGCGAGATGTTTGGTTACTCTTCTCTCCTCGCTGCGAGGAATGTTTGCTGGCCTCTCTTCTTCGCCGTGCGAGGAAGGGTTCTTTCCTCCCTTCGTAGGAGGGTGTTGCTTGCTCTCGCCTCGTCTCGCGAGGGAGTTGTCTTGGCCTCGTCGTCGAGAGGAATCCTTTTTGAGACTTGAATACTGCGTGGGTCGGCTTGTCCATGAAGAAGGCTTGGAAGAATGCCCTTCTGGCAGCTGGCATCCCAGGCTGCGAGGACGTCGGAAGGTCTCTTAAACTTCTGCCAAAATGGGAAAAGAAAAAAATAAAGTTAGTTATTTTCGCAGAAACTGGCAGAAAAGAACAGAAGGCAAGTCCGCCATTGAGGCAAATGGCTCATGCCTGGGAGGTCCAATATTGTCAAAGTCTTAGTGTCATAATTGCAGTATCTGCGAAGGAAGTTGACAGTGCGAGAGCCAACACTTACACGATTGAGCGGCATTCTTCTCGGTCCAAAGATCTTCAGCCCGCCATTCAGCTGCAGGAGAGCTTAGAAAGTCTTACGCTGGAGACATTTTCCCGTTACAAATGACTGGGCAGGTTACGCAATGAAGCTTCTTGCGAAAGGAAACACTTGTGTTAGTAAGAATTCAAACAAAAAGCAAAAATTTACAAGCTCAAGAGGTTACACTCTTTCATCTCGCGACAGGCCGACACCACCTACTGAGTCTCGAGGGCTCGCAGGGAAGTCAATGTTGCAAAAAACATTCGAGAGTGGGCAGCCAGTTCTTGGGGCGAACTGAGTCTTTGTTGCAAAGTCCGCTAAATTCGCATACTGGACCAGATCTTCAGAAGTACTCAATGTTGTGGTTTATTATGGCGGGTCCTCGCCCATAGATCTCTCCGTTTAATAAGTGTTGGTTGGTGGCGAGGTCCACGAGGACAGGATCCCGCAAGGCAAGTATTTTCTGTGTACACCAGGAAGAAATCATTCTTCCAGTTGTACACCTTATTGGGTTTGTCAGCGAGGTCATATACTTCCCCTTTTGCTGGAGCTGGAACCAACCAGCCTCAGGGCATCTGCTGTTACACAGTGAGAGCATAGCAGCGAAGAAGACATCTGTCCTGCATTGCCAGCCTTCCCTTGCACACAGCCCATGTAGCCAGGATGTGGCACACAGGAACTGAGGGTCAATTGTGCGAGGCCAATGCCATAGGCTTCAGAATATTGGTTATGGAAAGAATGAAGGGGGAAAGCGAAGGCCCAATCTACCACCGCTTTGTAAACTGCGAAGTATTATCATAGTCTGGGTGATCGCAGCCTCAGCAGGGACTACAAACTTCCTCCACTTCAGCGACGAAGCCAATGTGAGGGGCGTAAATGTGTTGTTTCGCAGAAGGGAATCCCTCCAAGGCTTTCGCACAATGGTGAGAGGACTGGTCCTTTCCTTTCTTCTTCCTCGAGGACCCTCCACCTTTGGTTTTACTTGGCGATCAGGCCATGGGATCTTTATTAAACTCCTCTCTTGTTTTCGACTTGGTCCTCGCATGGTAACTGAGACTCCATTCACTGTCCTGATCCGATTATATCTGCGGTATTTTTGCAGCAATCCAGGATTGGGATCTCTCATGTTAACTCTGCCATCCGTGTACTTGGTCTGCCGGCCTGTACTGAGGAGTTGACACGTGCGTTTCCTGCCATACCACATCTAATATCGCCTGTTTCAAACTCCGTAGCAATCCTAGGATTGATTCTCAAATAGAAATGTGTGAAGGTGACCAGAGTACATTGGGTCCGGTTCGTCTCGTAATACTGATTTTCTGCTCTAGCCGGTTAATCGAGCACGTCGAAAATAGAGTAATGGGGAGGCACAGGATAGAACAAAAATAAGGAAGGAGGAAAAAGGATTAGAATTGGAGCCCAAGGAGCAATGTTGGAACTAGGCTCTCATACCAAGCCCCAAACTCTATATCTTATTGGGCGAAGGATCCCGTTAGAGGACTTGCGTCGCTCAATTGATGGACTGCGTATGATAAAAAAGAATAAAGAATTAATGCGAAGTAAGAAAAGGTGCGAACAATTAACCTGAATGCGAGGTGTGTACACGATGTTGAGCAGACGAGTTCGAACGAAGAAGAAAACTCTGAAAAACTAGCGAGCATTGCGACGGTGAGCTACCACAAACTGCGACGAAGAAAGCTAAACTCCGCGGAACAAAAACTAGCGGAACTTGCGAGCAGGAAGGAGAGAATAAGGAAGGGAGAAGAGAATAAATTTCGAAGCCGAAATAGAAGAAAACAGGTTCCTTCCTCTCTCTCCTACAGGGGTATAAATACCTAGCTCGTGCCCTCCTTCCCATCACTCGCAAATTTTAATTTTGAACGACGGAGGGAAATTTGGGCGAGAGCTGCAGTTTTGTGGCATATTATGGCTAGGCGAATCCCCAGTGCGAAATTGAATGCTGCCAGTCCACTCTGTTCCCTCACGAGAAGGGCTTCTTATCGCACCAAGGCAAGAAAAAAAAAAGAAAAAAAAAAAACTTTCTTTGTTTCACTTTAAGCTTCATTTGATTTACAATTTAATTTGCGCAATGTAAATTAATGTAAAAATTGTGGAATCAAACAACCCCCTATAATTTCCATACGATTTACGGGGTCTGTGAGGGGCAAATATGTGGCTAAGCGGAATAAGCCCAAGCACGTGTCTCCAAAAATACTGGTCAAAACCAGACGTCCACGTGGCAATACTCGCACACCATGTATACATATTCCGGAATCCAAAACGGTACGGAGAACGACGTTTCTACGCCAAAACGGGTAGTAAAGGACGCTCTGAACACGGATGGATGACAAGTGTCACCCATCCAAGTGTGCTCTGCGAAGCTTTTGTACGATGTTATAGAACACTTTTATGTGGATCGCCTACGTCGAAAGTGAGCCAAAAAAAAAAAAACCAGGGAAAAAACACACAATTTCATAGCATTTATTGCAAGAATACCCAACTACTTTCTCTCTCTAGTTGAGCACTTTTAATTCCCTTAACCTCTACTTACTTAAGCATCGAGGGGAGATAATCCAAATAGGATTTTTCTCCCTTTTGGCAGGTGCCAGGCGCTCAAATTTCTCAGCGCAGGAGGTCAAGAACGGCGAAGAAAAAGCTCACGTGCAATAGTAGGTCCAGCTCTCCCGAGTAGCATTGACGGGAACCTCCACCCCTCTCTAACCCAGAAGCTAGGGAAATATTCTAGCCTGAGGCCACGTCATCGGACACTATATTACTTGCTACAACAACGTAATGTGAGTAATGTCACATTCAAATAAATAAAACAAATTAGATCACAAGACACCTCTACCTCCTCATCACCCACCATTGCCTCGCCAATCTAGGCCCCACGAGAAGAAATAACCCTAGCAACAACAGACCCAACATCACCAAACCCACCAAAGCTAAACTAGGTTCGCAACCCTGAATTTTGGGCTCTCTGTTCAGAATTAGAAGGATGCAGGGTAGRGAGCCTAACTGCAAGAGTCTCGCCACCACCTTTATCCACCTTAGAACCACCATTCGAGCTATTCCCAAGAACCAAACCATCACGACTCCCACCAGCAACACCAGCGTTCTTCATCGCATTCTGGGTTCATAATCCGTCCCTAAATTTTTAGGGACGAATTTTGAAATCTCGTCGCTAACTTGATTTAGCGGCGAAGGTTTTAGTGACAGACATAATCCGTCCCTAAGTTCATATAGCGACGGATTTTACCTATTTAGGGACGGATTTTGTCCGTCGCTAAATGGAGGGTTTTTTTTTTTGTAGTGGTGGTTGGGTTATGTTGGTAGTAGGTGAGGTGCCGGTGGGGTGGTGGTTGGGAAGTCTGGAAGGAGAGAGATATAGGTGGTGATCGGGCTTGATGAGGTGGMTTAAACAACTTAATGGTCTAAATAGCCACTAAAACCAACTCAAGTATCATTGTATGTAATAAATCAAAAACTCAGGGCACTACATAGAATTAGTAAAATTTAGTTGCTACCACGTAGAAAAAGAAAACCACAGTGCTACCATATATAATTACCCTAAATTATAATACAAGTACCTAGTACGAGTATTGAGTAATTGATTTTGTAAAGCAAACTTAAGCCGTGCATCGCACGATCGAGTATTATACTAATTATTATCAAGAATATGTACCATCTTACGACATGGGTATTAAAAAGGGGTGTTTTTTTTTTTAAATTTGTGCTAAGAGAGCCACAAGGACGTGATGAAAATCGATCCCAGAATATCTTGGAATTGACATTGAAGGGATGTTTTAACCACTTGAGCCATCACTCACTCTCATAAAAAGGTAAGTATTCCGATTTCCATTTTAACAAACATTACAAATACCACCATTTGAGATTAAAAATCTTATTTCCACCCGGAATTTCTTTGTGTTCTTGACTCAAGTCCATTAATTTCGTATCAAATTGTATTGACAAAGTCTTAGATGCATCGGGTGTACAATAAATTTATTGTGCATAAGAATTATTTATATTGATATAAGAGGTCACAAATGCTTAGAGCATCCACAATGGTGACCTTAAAGGATTAGCTTGTAAATATTGAAAGTTCTAAACTACAAGCTTGACCATTGTGCAAGAAATGAACTACATGCTTTGACAAAGTTTGTAGCTTTGTTGAGCTACTAGCTCAACCATCTTTTTTCTTTTTTTTTTTRACTATGCCATTAAATTTTAAGCTACAAMATTTGTGGTTTAGCATTGTGGATAGTTAATTTGATATAAAATCGTTTAACAACTATGATACGGATGAAGTATTTTAACTTGTGAATTGTATTTATATAAACTCATAAATAAGACGTGAAAAAGAAAAGAAAAGAAAAATGAATAACCGCATGTGCAATAAATTCTTTTAAACTGGGAAAGAAAAATAAATAGAAAAATACCGACAATATTATCACTTTTTAAGTTAAAAAAACAACGTACATTACAATAATATGTCATTACCATCTCCCCCTCTCTCTGACACTCACAGTGTGCATCATTGGACTTAAAAACTCCAATTGACTCCCCTTTCATTTCATTTCATTTTTAGAGAGAGAAACTCATTACCAAACAAACCAATATCACACCGCACCATATTTTTTATGAGAGAGAAAATAATGGGGTGAGACTGTGAGACTGTGAGAGTAGTTGAATGGTGATAAATGCTTGCTCATTTTCAGCTGCTGTAATGTATTAGTCTATTATACACCATACTTCATTTTTATCGGTAAGTTTTATTCATTGCTTCATTTTTGGCTTTTTTTTTTTTGGTTTTTGTTTTGAATCTTGATTTGTTCATGTCAACTTTTGAATTAACTTGGCTAATTTATTATACCATTTTTGTAAAATTATATAGTTTGGGTATTACTTTGTTGATTTGGAAGATCCTTAAGTAATTAAATGTTTCTTGTAAGCATGAAATAAGCGAAATGGACTGATTACTCACATGGGGTTGCTTAGATTGATATAAAAGTTTAATAATATTGTACAAGTACTAATTAAGAAAGAACTCAAACCAACTTTGATGGTGTAGATTTATAGCAGTTTCCGAAAACATGTCATTTAGTTATTTACCATATGTTGAATGTTGGTTTCCTTTCACATCGCAGGTTGGCGAGAAAGGACAGCACTTTGAACTAATGCAGTGACTATTGTAGAATACATGGTAGTAGTAGTAGTAGACTAGTAGTATTGTTAGGACTAATCAATCCCCAATACTCTGGCCTGGGAAAACCTTAATTACTGGTGTGGAAACCAGTCTTTATCGAGGTCGAAACCCGCCGGATTGCTGCTTCTGGCAGCAGTCATGGGGACCTTATTGCATTCCGAATCCAGGCGGTTGTATTCGTGGTGGTGGGATAGCCATGTTAGCCCCAAGAACTCAAAATGGCTTCAGGAGAATCTTAAAGGTAAATCTCTCTTCAATGCTGTTTTTTAGTTTGAAATGTGTGACATTGTATTTGTTCTGTTTTTCAAATGTCAAAATACTTTCATGTTATCATTGTGTAGCTTGTTAAACTTTGCACAAATGTGTTATATTGTATTGCAATTTGAATTTGCTTTGAGTTATCGTAATTGGGATTTTTTTTTGGTTATCAGTACCTAATATTGCTAATAAACTAGGTACTCAAACTATGGTCCATTGAGAATGGACTACTACAAACAATAACAAACAATAACAGGGAACCAATCATGTAGCAACCAATGTCCGGCAAATTTAGCTATTGATTTTTGTTTTAAGGCCGTTTTTGAAAAGTTTCCTATTCTGAAATATTCTTTCCCTTATTTTAATTTACTTGATTTATTTTATTAATTTTAGAAAATAATTTTATAAATTAATAAAATATATTTTGAAAATTCAGAAAATAGATTTCCAAAATTTCAGTAATTAATTTTCCAGATATCATATTTATTAAAAAGAAATATCATAAATTAAAAACAAAAAACATTTTATTTTCTAAAATAATTAGTTCCCTATTATTGATTGTGGTAGTTCATTCTCAATGGACCATATTAAAATTTTCAAACTCAATTATGTCTTTCTGTTTAGTTCATGGTGTAGGGCGTAGGCTATGTCTTTTTGAAATCCCGAAGCATTTGTAGTGGGTATTTGTTGATATTTCCARCTGTATGTATTAACATAGACGTGATTAAAATAATCTTAATTTCAAACCTTTATTAAATCCGAGTTCAAAATTATCTATACTTGTGATCCCATCAAAGTCTCCCCAAGAATGTTGAAATGCGTTATACTACTATCTAATTCCAAATTCAACTTTTATGCTGCTTCTCCAATATCATAGTATGTGCTTATGTCATGTTCATCAATATTGGTAGTTTGTAACTCTGCACAYCCAAAATTTTGCAACCACCTTCTAATTTTTCCTGAAAAAATAATGAAGTTCACTAAATCTTACAATATTTACTACTTCATCCGTTTCAAAAAGTTCTAGTAATTACAATTTTTGACACTTATCAATGCGCATCTTTCACCAGAATGACTACTAACATCGTCTATTATGGATTATTAAAATTTAGCTATCCTTGTKATATTCATTGAAATGAATGAAACAAAACCTCACATGACTATTTTAACTTATATTTTTAGGAGAAATTTAAAAGTTCCCTCAAATCGTGAGTAGTGTCAATATTCCGAACACAAAGCTTTTAGAAATGGAGGGAGTATAATGTATTTGTGTTAAATTGCAAATTGTTGGTCATCCCTCATTATGCTGGTTTGTTAAATTAGGAAGAAAATTCTTAGGTTTTTGTAGAATTTTTCTACATACCCTCTCTAAATCGAGATCATCTCATTTCTTTGGACAGATATGGATTCCAAGGTAAAAGCAATGATCAAGCTCATTGAAGAGGACGCTGATTCATTTGCTAGGAGGGCAGAGATGTATTATAAAAAACGGCCTGAGCTTATGAAACTGGTTGAAGAGTTCTACAGAGCTTATCGGGCATTGGCTGAAAGATATAATCATGCTACTGGAGAACTCCGCCATGCTCATCGAACTATGGCACAAGCATTTCCTGATCAAGTACCATTTGCACTAGCAGATGATGCTGCATCTAGCTCAGAACCTGACACTCCTGACACATCACATCCAAATCGTTCATTTTTCGATGCTGATAATTTTCAGGGGTCCAGTTCACAAGGCAGTGGAGTCAGCAAGAAGGGTTTGAAGCAGCTTAATGACATGTTTCGTTCTTCTGAAGCTGAACAAGAAGAGTCTAGTTCTTCAAATGGTGGGTCTGAAGAAGTTAATTCAGGAGGCAATTCCTGTCAGCTGTCAAAGGAAAATGAGAAGTTGAAGAGCCAGGTTCATAATGAATCTGAGCGAGCAAGCAAAGCAGAAAATGAACTGGAAACCGTTAGGCGAGCCCTTGCTGAGCGTGAAGCTGAAAGAGATTCCATTTTTCTCCAATATCAGCAGATTCTAGAGAAACTATCTAATCTGGAGAAAGATCTCAACAATGCGCAGAAAGATTCTAAAGATATAGATGGTCTAGTCACTGAAGCAAAAATTGAAATTCAAGAATTGAAAGAAGCCCTTACAAATATGGAAGCTGAAAGAGATGATAGTCTCTTACAATACAGACAAACTTTGGAGAAGTTATCTGCTGCAGAAAGTTCACTCTTTGATGCCCAATCCGATTCGAAGTTATTGAGTGAGCGGGCTAATAACGCAGAGCAAGAATCTCAAGATTTGAAGCAAGACCTTACAAGATTAGAGGCTGAGAAAGAAGAAGCTGAGCTAAATTATAATGAGTGTTTAGAAAAGGTAGCTGATTTAGAAAGAAAACTTGCAGAGGCTATGGAGAGCTTGAAACTGCTTAATGAGAGGTCTCAAAATGCTGAGAGCGAACTAAATATCATGAAGGGAGAATTTAGCAGAGTAAATGAGGAGAGAGATTCTGTGGCTCGCCGTTATAGGCAGAGCTTGGAGACGATTTCTAAACTGCAGCTTGAGCTTAGTGAAGCTCAGGCAGATAATATTCGGTTGAACTCTCAGATGTTGTTGGGCACTGCTAAACTGAAGGGTGCTGAGGATAAGTGTGATCTGTTGGACAAAATGAATGAAAGTCTACAGTCAGAAGCTCAAAAGTTGTTGCAAAAAATCGCTGCAGCAGACAAGGAACTGTCAACAAAGGAGCTTGAGCTGGAAAAATTGACTGCCAGTTTACAAGAGGAACACTCTAGGTTTCTTGAAGCAGAATATACTCTCCGTACTCTTCAAGATATGCATTCTAAATCTCAAGAGCAGCAGAAAGCTCTCACTTCGGAACTTGAGAATGCACTTCAAATGATGAAGGACCTTGAGATTTCCAAACATGATCTTGAAGAAGATATTCAGCGTTTGAAGGGTGAAAATCAAACCTTGAATGATCTGAATTCATCCTCCTCAATCTCACAACAAGATCTTCAAGATGAGATGTTGAGACTAAGGGAAATGAAAGAGAAGCTTGAAGTCGAGGTTAAACATCAAGCTGAGCAAAGTGATGCCCTCCAGTTCCAGGTTCACAATTTGAAAGAAGAAATTGAGAGCTTATTCACAAGATACCAAGCTCTCCTGCTGCAAGTGGAGTCAGTCGGTCTAGATCCAGAATGCTTTGCATCTTCATTTAAGGGCTTACAAGATGAGAATTTGAGGCTTAAAGAAATATCTTTGGAGGAAAGGGATGAAAAAGAAAATCTAGTCAAAAAATTGCGAGACATGGAAGAGCTCCTGAAAAAGAATGCTAATTTGGAAAACTCGTTGTCAGAGGTGAATGCTGAGCTGCAAAGATCAAAGGAGAAAGCTCAGACTCTGCAAGAATCTTGCCGTGACCTGAATGAAGATAAGTCTTCCCTTGTTTCTGAGAAAGCTGCACTTCTTTCCCAACTACAAACAATTACTGGTACTATGCAGAATCTTCTAGAAAAGAACACCATGCTGCATACATCTCTTTCTAGTGTAACTGCGGAGCTGGAAGGTTTAAGAGCTAAATCAAAGGGGCTTGAAGATATTTGTCAGCTACTCACCAGTGAAAAATCTAATCTCATGGATGAGCGAAGCAGCCTAGTTTCCCGATTGGAGAATGTGGAGCAGAAGCTTGAAAAGCTAGAAATGAGATTCACAAACTTAGAAGACAAGTATTTAGGTCTCGAAATGGAGAAACGAATGACGCTTAGTCAAGTACAAGACTTAAGGATATCACTTGACGTTGAAAAACAAGAACGTGCTAGTCTTGTGTTGACAAGTGAATCAAGATTATCGGGATTGGAGGGCCGCATCAGTGATCTGCAGGACGAGAACAAGTACAGGAAGCAGGAATTTGAAGAGCAGGTGGATAAATCTGTGAATGCTCAGGTTGAGATTTTCATCTTGCAGAAATTTATACAAGATATGGAGGACAAAAATTACTCACTTTTGATTGAGTGTCAAAGACACATTGAAGCTGCTAAATGTTCAGAGAAGCTGATAACAGAATTAGAGAGCGAGAACATGATTCAAGAAGTGGAAGCTGAGTTCTTGTTGGACAAAATCCAAACACTAAGAACAGGAATTAGTCAAGTCCTGAAAGTTTTAGAGATTAAACAAGGCAGTGAAACTGAAGCTGAGCAGAGTTTTGTGCCCTTGATACTTTCTAACATTAGAAACATTCAGCGCTCTTTGTCTGAAAGCAAAGATGAGAATCAGAAGAGTTTGGTGGAGAAATCTATTCTGACAACAATACTTGGTCAGATTCATGTTGAATGCACAGAGCTTTCATCCAGGAAGATTGCTCTTGAGCAAGAATCTATAACATTGTCTGAAAAACTTGTGATGGTTGAAGATGAGAAACTTCAGCTTCTGGAGAGGAGCAGGCAGCTGAGTATGGAAGTGGAAGCGAGAGAAAAAAGGGAGGAAGTGTTATATGCTAAAATGGATGACTTGCATGTGAAACAAGCACAACTGCAAGGTTCGTATATTGCTCTTCAGGAGGAAAATCTGAATCTTTGTGAACAAAATTGGTCTTTGCAGGAGGAGTTGCAGCAAAGTAAGAGGGAGAAAAACATGTTGGAAGAAGAAAGTAGTGAAATCCTTGCTGAGGCTTTAGCCTTCAATTATCAGTCTGTAATCCTGAAAAGCTATGGGATGGAGAAAGCTCGGGAATTGGATGAAGTTTTTGTGGAGATGAATTCTCTAGGAAGAGCTTACAGGGATCTTGAGAACGAATCCAGAAGATTAGAGGAGAATCTTTTAGTGAAAGAAATGGAAAATAGGACCCTGAAGTCATCAATGGAAGAGATGGACAATATGCAACGTGAACTCAGTGCTCGTAATGATCAGTTGAGGCAGCATGTTTCTTATGGAAAGAAGTTGCTGAATGAAAAAGATAATGAACTTTCCGAAGTGGAGACAAAGCTTAAAGCTTCAGAGGATGAAAATATAGAATTGTGCAGTACTGTTCAGTGTCTTGAAAAAGATTACGAAAATTTAGTAGTTATGAGGGCAGTTTTAGAGCAACAAAAGGATGAATTGTTTGAGAATAACAAATACCAGGAGAAGGAAATTGTATATCTTCGAGATGCTAATGGAAATTTAGAGTCCGAAGTAGGCAAACTACACGAAGAAATAGAGGAATATAAGATCAGAGAAGTGATCTTGGCATCAGAGCTCCATGAAAGGAGTAGTGAATTTGAACTCTGGGAAGCTGAGGCGGCATCCTTTTATTTTGATCTCCAGATTTCTAACATACGTGAAGTTTTGTTTGAAAACCAGGTTCATGATCTTAGTAGCTTATGTGAGAGCCTGGAAGATGTAAACAACCGTAGAAGTGTGGAGATTGAAAGCATGAAACAAAGAGTTACTTCTCTTGAAAACGAAACTGAGGCTCTCAGYTCTCAGCTGACCACATATGTACCTCTTATAGCCTCTCTCAAGGATAATATTGCATTACTTGAGAAAAATCCTGTRTTGCAGTCGAAATTTCAAGCTACTGCCGCCATAGAAAATCAGGTGATGAATAAGCTTCCTTTTCCTTACATTGTTTCATTGTTACAATTCTACATGCTTATGGACCTGGATAGCATCTCTTTTATTAAATTTTGTTTATGGATTGCTGATGCTCCTTTGGCATATAGTATAAGAATGCATGTGTTCCATTTTACTTTTTAGTGTATTTGTTTGAGCTTTGGAATTTGTTATTGGTAATTGTATCTGTGCTTGAGGTTGTAACAGCTGTGGTTTATCTCAGAAAGTATAAGCTCCATATCAATTTACTTGAACTACAATGCATGTAATTTGCTATTGTATATAGAGTATATTAGTATCTGGCTAAAACATCGATTGTGCAAGATACAAAGCACACCTAGAAAGTAGTGTCATCTAGTTAAGGTTAGCCTGATTATTTAGTAAACAGTGACAATCTTCGATTCTGTATTCTTCATTTGATGACTGCATCACTTGAATGAGTGTCCTTAGGTGTAGATCATTATGTTTAAGTACCAGTTTTGCTACTCTATTCCTTGCAATTCCTAATTTCCTATGATATTTTTTTTTTTTTGGTCCATGCGATTCCATCCAACAATGCAAATAGTTGTGTCAAATAAATTCGACTATGAACATTAGTTACTCGGTGTATGATAGGGTAAAGTCGGCTTGTCATTTTTAGGACAAAGATCGATTTTCATGCACATGATGATTTTCACCATAGTATTTCAGAGCTTGAATGTACTGAAAATTTAAATTTGATTGTTATTCATGCTATTGTTGGATTCCTTTTAGGACATAATATATTTAAAGAAAGAAATACACGTGATATTGTCATGCAGTAGATAATTTTCATCTTTGTACTTCCAAGGTTTTCATGTACTAAAAATTCAATTGGAATTGTTGTATGCAGGCAAATATTGGCCAAGCCGAGGAAAGTTTGGCTTTTTCAATGGGCTTTTCGGAGCTGGAAAAATTGCAGCAAAGAATTAAGGTGATAGAAGACGTATTGCGAAGAGAAAAGGAGTTGGCGGCCATGCAAGAACAAGCAAATACGAACATCAGAATTGAAGCAGCACTAAAAGAAATTGATGAACTGAAATTAAAAATTAACTCACATCACCAAGAGGAGCATGGGCGCAGTAGCCGGATATCTTCATCTGAAACTTCTGAAGTCAAAAGTGGGACCGAAATGAAGGATATACCCCTTGATCAAGCTTCGGGTCGTTCTTATATGAGCCAGAGAGGCAGTGCTACATCTGATGATCAGATGCTTGAGCTGTGGGAAGCAGCAGAGCAGGGCAGTTCCCATGATGTGATCAATGAGGTGCAAGAACAAGGAACTGATACCTACGAGGATGAAATAGTTGACCAACCTATATTAAACCCAACCCCAGAATCACACTTTGAGAAGGAGTTGGGAGTCGATAGGTTTGAAGTGTCAACTAGAAAAGGAACCAAGAAGAAGGTGTTAGAAAGACTTTCTTCTGATTCCCAGAAATTGACAAGTTTACAAGTTTCAGTCCAAGAAATGAAGAGAAAAATGGAACCGAAGAAGAGGAGGAAAAAGAGCGAAGATGTTGAATGTGAAACTTTCAGGGGGCAGTTGACAGACATGGAGGATTCTGTAGTACAATTGATAGACATCAATGCCGATTTAATCAAAACCATTGAGGAGAGCTCAATAACTTCAGATGAGGCTGAGAGTACCTGGCAAAAACGAGTTTCAGAGCAAGTAAGGACAGAGACAGAAAAGATTGGGAGATTGGAGCAAGAGCTGCAGCGAATGCAGTATGTTATGCTACGGTTGAAGGATGGAAAGAAGAGCAAAGGCAAAGAGGAAAGTTCTAAAAGCAGTGCATCTGTTGTGTTAAGGGAGTTTTTCTACAGTCGTGTGCGCAAGAACAAAAAGCCGAAGAAGCCCCGTTTTTGTGGCTGTCTGAGACCTACAGCGACTAATAACTGAGGTATCTACAAGTTAGTCGTCATTGTACTTTGCAGGGTTTTGTTTTATGGGATACCCTGCAATCCCTAAGCTTATTATAAAGTGGAGAAAACATGCTGATCTAGTTAAAMTATAAGATTATGGAACCTTTCATTCTGATTTCTAGTATATGGTTGTTTATGTAACTTATGTTGTAGCTATTCGAATTTTCCCCTGATGTATGTCTAATGTGTTTGTTATATCTGTTTTTTCATGCTATAATACTAATACGCTTTCTTCGTTATYTGAATGTGAATAATAAAGTTTTTTAGTTGTCGTAAAATCTCTGCTTTTACAAATAAATTTCTTATTCTCTTGGCAATGGAAGGGCTCGCACGAGTCGCATCAATCAAAGCTTTCACAATTCTCTTTATGTTGTACTTTCATTGAAACTGGATGCAAGTACTATGATGGAACGGAGGGAGTAACAATTACGGGTACTGGTCCGAAACCGGGAAATGGGAGTGGTTGCTGCAAGCAAGTAGTCTTAAATCAAGAGCCAATTTGGCACTTGAATTGTTGAATAGCATGTGAAGTCCATTGTGATAGAAAGTGATAGCAGTGCTCAAGTTATTAACAAATTAATGCCAAAGGTTGTAAAGGGTCTTTACGTAGATTTAGTTGTTAYGAGCCTTTTTCAATTCTGTCAAATTRCAATAGGTCTATTATGGTTCCGGGACCATGTGGTCACAGCCTCACAGGCAAATGTTCATTTRCGAAACTAGAAATGTTCATTARCGAAAATAGAAATGTTCATTTRCGAAAATACAAGTGTTCATTTTCAGATATGAACATTTACACTTGAAAATGAACATTTTACATGTTGAGATGAACATTTCTAGTTTCCGAAATGAACATTTGCRCGGGACTATGATGAGAACTATGGTCCTGGGACCATAATAGAATTTGCGGTCAAATTCTGTCAATACTCATGGCCCACTGAATTTGGAATACGTGATTTTCGATTGGAGATTGYTTGGCCCCATGGTTATTCGGGGTGTTCAAAAATATCCGATCCGATCAATCCGATCCGTGATCCGCTTGATGCGATCCGAAAAATCGGATATCCGATCCGGTTTTTAAGGTTTCGGATATTTCGGATCGGACATCCGAAAATTTTCGGATCGATTCGAATCGGAATTTTTACACTTTCGAAATATCCGATTTTTTTATTAAAAAATAATTTAATATGGAAAAATAAAAGAAAAATAGGTAAAAATATATACATTTGATTCGCGATCCGAAATTTCGGATATCGGATCGGATTCGGATCGGAAAATAATAGTTCGGATATTTCGGATCGGATATCTGAAAATTTTCGGATCGGTATTTCCCCGATCCGAAAATTTCGGATATCCGGATTTTCGGATCGGATTATCCGATTTGAACACCCCTAATGGTTATTAAAGACGTACTAGCATTTGGACTTTATCTTTGTCAAAAAGGCTCAAATTGAAGTGAAATATGGCTAGTGTTTTGAGAAAGACAAAGTGTTAGGTATATCGGATGCACAATAAATTTACTATGCATCAGATTATAATAACCTTTTTGGTTAATATAGTAACCCTTTTTATTAATATAGGGACCCTTATTATTTATCACTATATTGATGTAAATTGAAAATGGGTCACTATATTGATATAAAGGGTAACTATATGCTTGATGCACAATAAATTTAATAAACTATTAAATTTTTAAATTTAAATACATTACAAAATTAAATTATATTATATTATCTATATTAGATAAACCTCATCTAAACAAACTAGMAAAAAAACCTAAATAATCTATCGAATTTCACATAACAAACTACAAGTAGATTAGATATATAAATGCATTTTAAGTAGAACTACATAACTAAATTAACTACTCCGTATTAAATTTTAAGAACTATAAAATAAACCTCCTAAAAATTTGAAGTTTACTTAAAAAAATACAATATTCATTTAATATTTTATAGGGATTTTTCCCCATATARRCCTGAGTTTAGGGCTAATAACTTATATACCCCTYTGTTTTTGGAAACAGCTCATATACCCCTGACATTAGAAAAAATAGCCCAAATGCCCTTAATGAGGATGGAAAACCTAACGRCGTTAGTTTTTACTCAATTATAACCCTTAATTGACCTTTTTAACCCTTCAAACCACTTAAGTTTTTATTATAACCTCATCCTTTTTACCCAGATTTCAATTCATCCTTTTTACCCTTCAAACCCTTTTTAATTCAAACTACACCAGCGTTTTTTAATTCAAATTGTAAAACATCATCTTCAATCTTATCTCCATCTTCAACCTCCATTCCTTCTCTAGTTCTGCCCTCCATTGTTGCTCTGCTAATAATTGTTCTGCTCATACTTGCTCTAAGCCCTTTCCAACCACCGCAACGAACCCCTCAATTTAGTAAAGAGATTTTACCCATGATTTCGCCCAGAAATTTAACCTCCATTATTAATGACATATATTAGGCATGAAAAACAGTAATCAAACAGCAGATTAGAGGTAAACTCCTTCGYACCCAACTTCAAGCTCCCAATCCCACTAACAATCCCGCCACCGATCGACTTCTTCCTGTTCCCCGTACTCCCCCCGCCGGACAACCTCCTCGCTGGCGACAACGACATCCGTCTTGCTGCCGGTGAACCCGCCCTTCTCCCTGTCGTCGCAGTGGGAGACGGCTGCCGGTACCTCGACGGCACAACGATCGCCGCCTCCCTCACCGGCTTCTTCCCCTCCTCAGCCGTTTTCGCCGCCGCCAAGCTCGGCACCACACATTTTGACGGCGCCGGCGACGCCGACCTCTTCCCCTTCGCAGTCGGAGACGGCTCCCTCTCTTTCTCCTTCTTATCTTTCTCTCTCCTCCCCGCCGAAACCGCCCTTTTAGCTGTCACCGGAGAAGTAAACCTCTGAGGAGTATTCATGTTTGTTTTCGAATTCACATTCGTATTCGAATTCGAATTCGAAACAGCAACGTTAACATTCTCCTTATTCTATATGTTAAAAGTTATATCAACTTGAGAAGTTTGGGGTATTGGTCTCGAGTCGAGAAAAAGCTTGGTGATACTTCAACAATTTTTCTGGGCTGGTAATAAATTGAAGGAATGGAGGGAGGGGAGACACAGGATGGAGGGAGGAAAGAGATATGATTATGTTAAATAAGGGCTAATTAATTTCTGTAGAATGTTTAAGGGTTAAAAAGGTCAATTAAGGGTTATAATTGAMTAAAAACTAARYGCGTTAGGTTTTCCATCCTCATTAAGGGCATTTGGGCTATTTTTTCTAARGTCAGGGGTATATGAGCTGTTTCCAAAAACACAGGGGTATATAAGTTATTAGCCCTAAACTCAGGGGTATATGGGGAAATATCCCTATTTTATATCTTAATGTTTAAAGAGATGGCATAGTTGTACATCCATGAATAACGCAATATATGCATGTGAACGGGCGTCGGGGCATCACCGGGCCGCATTGGGTCCGYTCCCTCTGCTCCGGGGGTACAATATTTGGTGATGAGTTTGGTTTTGCTAGAATTGAATTCTTGCATTTGCATAGTGTGAGTATGCCTGAAGTTGTGTGTGTTATACTCGAAACGAGTAAAAGAAGTCGCCACCGCACTCCTTTCGGGGAACTACGGAACTCGATTTAAGCCTTGCCTATAATTGCATAACGAAAGACGAATGACTCAATAGTCTGATCGTGCACCAATGTCATGGATTAGGGGACAAGGGTAAGGGCGAAATAGTGCACAACCCCCCCCTCTCCCCCCGCCCCCCGCGCATCTAACGGCCTCTACTCGGTCTTTGCGAGTCCATTGTCAAAAAGACAACAAGAAAGATATTTTCGTATTAAACCCTAAGCATGAAAGATTACTAGGCGGGTTGTTTAACAGAAATAGATGCATATAAGGAATAATTTGTTGTTGTGACATGTGTTGTTTAGATCCATATTCAAGGTGCCTAAAAGCAAATTTATCCAAGAATTAGTCTTAATAGGCGTGAGAACACGTAAATTGCCGATTTTGTTTAAGACATAATAATTATGTGATTTGCAAACATTCAACAAGAATTAAAGTTGTGCCTAATGTTGATTTTAATTCATGTCAAGTTGTTGTTAATCAATATTACATGATAATTTGCATAGAAAGTCAATTTCGAACGAGCATGCAAAAGGGTGTTTAAGAATTGAGACATTGGCCTCAAACTTACGTTGCAACACGACGCTTTCAATCGAGAACGATGCTTAGYACCCTTAAGAACCCTTGTAGCCTTTGAAGAACCCGAATTGAGCCTTAACGAAACGTTAAAAGAAATTTTGAAATTGTATTTGATGTGTATTAGAAATGCAAATTAATTTGTGAATTTGAATGCAAAGAGAGAGTTTTTAYAGAAAGAGGGAGGAGAGAAACGGGCAGAGTGAGAGCATAAYAAGTGTGTGAAATACGAAGGCTAAGGCTTGGTATTTATAGGATTATTGCACGTGGAAAGCATAAGCTTGGGCGGGCGTAATTGCACCCATACTACTTGCCTTTTCTCYTGCAATTGGCTTGTCATTTTTGCTGGATTGCGTATAATATAAAATCAGAATAAAATATGCTTTGATTTTATCTTAATTTGATATTATAACACAATATCCGTGACTGATTTGGGGAGATATTTGTGCAGGCCCCACGCTCGGGCGGCGTCCCGAAACTCTCGAAATGAGCCGTTTTCGCTCGGGTGCGCATTTTTTCTTAGAAAATTCATAACTATTTTTTCACAAGTCTAAAAATTAGGAAAAATATGAATTTTTTTTGTAAGATATTGCGTATTGTGTGAAAATTTCGTGAATTTTGGATTTTCTTTAATGATTTAATTAATTATCGCAAAATTTATTAAATTGCCGAAAATTCCAAAAATTGCCAAAAATGCTTAGAAAAATTCAGAAAAATCCGAAAAATTCTAGAAAAATCTTTAAAAATAATTTAAAATTATTTGGAAAGTAAAACCTATTTTTAAGGGTTCTTAGTGTAGGAAATTGTGTCTGTTTTAGTGAAAACTTGCCTTTTTTAGGGTCTGTCGAGGTTAGGACCGGGGGAAAGCTTTTTTACGCCCTATGCAAATTTCGAAATATTGGGCCCTTAAAATTCTTGAAATATTACTTCATTATTTGGTCATAATTTTATGTAAAAGAATATTTTTTTAGACTTTCCTATTATGCAATATCATTTTTTAAAGTGTATGTCAATTTATTTTAAGATAATCAAACTATCCATTAACAAAATGGAAGGGAGAGAGACAAAAAATAATATTTTAAAAAATTAAATAGACTTAATGGAACATATGTAATTGGGCCAAAAGTAAAWTAATAGAGTAGTATCATAAAAGTTTGTGAGGTAGATTTGTCTTCCCTAGGATTTGAACCCCTAACCTCTTGTTTCAAAGCAAAATTCTTCACCAGTAGACCAAAGTTGTTTCTTTTAATACCTTAGTTACTTATTAACAATATATATGATGGATATTTCGGTTTGAGGCCCCTGTTTGGCGGAGGCCCTGTGCGGTCGCGCAGGTGGCGTTGCCCCTCCGCCGGCCCTAGTCGAGGCCTTAGCTCTCTCAATTCAGCTTGTGTGGTGCAAGAGGTGTCTTACCATCGACCGTCTTGGGCTAGGGACAAATGTAGGTACCTACAGTGCAAAATAAAACATTTCTGATATGTTACAAATGCGCATGGTGCCAATAACACACTAACATCAATACCCTCGAACCTCAATGAGATCTATAGTTAAAACTACGAAATTCGCTTGAATTAGCGCAAACCTTTTTGTACAAAACTGATTGAGCAATCAAATCCCAAAGCATAGAACCACAACAATACAATTAGGGTCTTAAAAAAATTCATTGAAACTTCCAGCGCAATACACACCTACTCACATAAACAATAGGACAATACCTGACCAAAGCTGAAAACAYGAACCAAATGGGATCCCATTTCAAAAGTTAATCYAACAAATCATTTCCTATTCCTATGATAAACCACCTGTGCGCACTAATAAAGATAATTAGAAATCAATTTCCCATAATACAAAAATCAACCCAAAAAATGAAAATGGTATTTTGTGAACAAACATATCTAATTAAAGTATTGGAGACAAAGAAGAACAAGGTCAAATCAAGCAGCAATATACAATCTTAAACTCATGCATGAAGAAAGTACTAACCTTTCAACTGGAGTGGTTTCATAACATAAAATCAAATCCCACAAGAAAAAAAAACAAAAGCCCTAAAATTCAATGCCACAAGAAAACCCTAACAACTTCAATTCAATTTTTCCCCAAAACCACCCAAACCCAAAAACCAATAATAGAACACAAAATCCAATGTCTAAACAATATAACACAAAACTCAACACAGGATTTCAACTTGAAATTGAAACAAAACTCATAATTCCAACAAAATTGAAATAAACTTCATAAATCTAACAAAACTCACACAAAACTCAACTGAAATTAGAAAAATACTTCAAAGAAAACTCAAAATTTGAAAAAAATTATAAAAATATAAAGAAATCCACACAAAATTGGAGGGAAGAAGAGGAGAGAAGAATACCAGTGAAACCCTGATAATGGTATTAAGAGCAACCACAACGTAGCAATAAATTAGCAATAGCGGTGTTGATTGGGGCCATAACGCAACAACAAAACGCCAATAGCAGTGTCGATTGGAGCARAGAAAAGAAATGAAGAGGGAGAAGGGTAGCAGTTTTTGAGCAGGGAAAAGGAAGGAAGAGGGAGAAGGGTAGCAATCTATCAAGGGTTGAGCTCCATGGAATAGAGACGTAAGAAATTGAAGAAAGCTAAAGGTTAAAGTAGGAGCTGATGGGGTTGCCASCTCTAGGTTTCCCTGCCATGCGTGAGGGAGAGTGTGAAGTCAGAGGCGATGAGAGTGTTGGCTTTTAGAGGTGTATGTGAGAATGTGGGATTTTGGGGGTGAATGAGAGTTGGGCTCAGGAAGGACTTTGTTGGTGGGCTGATGCTGAGGTGGACACTTGGGGGGCCAAGGTAACTGTTCATTCTGTTCATTTGAACAGTTAAGGCTTACATTCTTTTTATATGGTATAGATTATTTTCTTACTAAATTAACAAATATCGTGCAACGCAAGGGTTCTAAACTAGTTATATACTACGGAGTAAAATAGAATGATACTGATGCAATGATAACATCATCATATCGTACGTGTCAACTTCACATCGCACAAATGATGTTAGCAATAATTTAAATTTTAAAAAAACATTTGAATTTAAAATACAAAATATCTACTATAAAACTAAATTAAAAACTCTTAAATTTAAAATATAAAATTATCTACATCAACGTTGAATTTTGATAAAAAAAATTAAAATACTCTTAAATTTAAAAACATTA
>SNQN01000310.1:59724-73646 GCA_008642245.1 Bassia scoparia
AATGACATCAGCTGCACTCTTATCTTTGAGCCCATGCACTCACCGCTCGCCAAGGAAGCCGTGTGTATGACACTGTAGAACCAACCCATTCTACCATCTCCCGTCCCTCTGAAAACGCTATACTCTAACATCGTTATCATACAATACCTCGCTCCACCACCACAGATGCTCAGCCGGACGTGTTCGAACGACCACCTCATACCTGTTCCCGCATCCGGATGCCATTATCTCATCTCAAAAGTCTTTCTAATATATCTGAAGCATGCCACCCAACCAGTGCATACAACATTCATGACATCTCCAGGTGCTAAACAGAGCTGATCTGTGGCATCGGGCCAAGCTGATCACAGTACCGTCATTAACTAGCGCGTTCTAATCTCCGCAGTTCGTTTTCCGATGCCGTATAATTATACACCAAGAAGACAATCCGGATAGGAAGACCTAGAGCTCTTTAAGCGTTAAACACACTCTCCACCTGTCGCGGCGCTCCACCTTCAATCGTGTACCACTCATCAAGTCTCATCAGATCATCCCTTACAAGATGCATCGCTGATACCGATCTCCCGCTTTTACCTCCCTAACACGTCAAACTCTTACTACCCCCAGTCGTAGTACCTTTATCGTCGGACGAATTACGCTAGTGCTCTCAGCGCATTACCATGCAAGAACATTGCCATTGATGTGACTACAAGGTAATCGCCTGTAACTGAATTCGCATCATAGTTGACCGCGCATCAACCCCCTAGTTACCCTCAAGCACACATTGGCACCAATGTAATCGCAGAACGGTTTGCTGAGTATTATTTCCCGTTTAGAATCCTCCACGCCTTATTGCAAGTGATCTGATTGCATGCCTATAACTCCAGAAATCTCCTGACAGCTCGGAGAGGACGAACAAACCTCGATTCCAAGATACCAAAGTTCTCCGTTATCGGTTCCTATACCTCACAAGGATAACACAATTTCTGGACACATTTTGTCCACGATTATAGATCCCACCATCCTCCTACACTTTCCCCAAGAATAGTTCACCGAATCCTGCCGCGTCCAGCACGGATCATCCTCATTAGAAGACATTGGTTACTCTCACGTCGGACTGTTTAGTAACATAGGACTCTCTTAGTGTTAATACCGCTATTAGCCGGCCCCACCCTATGTTCCCTAGAGACAGCGCAGTAAGAGTTGTCTCCGATGACCTCTCCGATCTCGGACCGCAATCCAGGACCCGCACTTTCCACGCACACTGGTCGCTAGCGGTTAGCTGACCTTCCTTCTATTCGCCATAACTACGGGAGAGACCAGCTTGAATTAGCTACCAACCCACTCTCTCGTTAGAAAATCCGCGTCACTAGCTAGTTTATGAGGCACAACAATTGCGCAGAATAACTAAGATAATCCCTAAAGCAAAAACAGCTCACCTAACTCAAAAAAATTAAATGTATACTTATTTAGTGCACCATGCATTTAAATTACATTTCTGCCACTACGAATGGTACAAAAGTAATTTATTGTCTGTGAATTCAAATAAAAATTTAAACCTGAGCATATTTTATTAGTTAATCCATAAAATATGTCGGTATTAAAATTAAGACGAATAATATATCTCTTTTTTCACAGATTTTTTTAACAATTAGTTAGCGGAAAGTGTATTAAGAGGATAAGGACAAAGTATAAAGAAATAGAAACAGATATGCAATGATGAATTGATGATCATAGTTAGAGATGAAATCAGTAAGGTTTGGGTTCGATCCGCCTAAACCCAGATCTTACCCGATATTTTTTAGAATTCAAACCAGACCTAGATTCGTTGGTCTGAAATTCTGTGTACGAGATCTCATGGTCTGACGGTCATATGGATCCTAAGGGTCCTTAGATGGGTCTTTCTTAATTTTTGTTTAATTGAACATTTTAATTCAATTAATGTTTGCTCTTATTTATATATTGTAACTAGTGACGATATCGCTATATATAAAAATACCTGTATAAAAACCTTAACATTTAACAAACCCCATTAAAAATTACAACTGTTAAATAAAATAACAAACTCCAAAGTACAGTCACAACATACAAGAGTATAATACTTAGAGAAGCCAAAGAGGCAAAAGACTTTGTTAGAGAATGAAAGAAAAATATTTTGTATAATCGTTAATAAAGATCAGGATTTTTGAAAAAAAATAAATAAATAAAATATAACTTGCTATTTAAAATGTTCCATAGGAGCGGGTCTAATGTTATGGACCCGAACAAATCCCAATACAATCATATTTGGACCCAGGACCTGACGCAAATCCAATGTGTTTAAGTTTCTGGACCCATACCCTTGTAAATGGGTCAAGTCGAAATCCTGGACCTATCGCCATCACTTAATCATAGTCAATAAATTTCACATATAAAAGTTAGAATAAATTGTTATGCAATTCAAAACTTGTTAACGACCTTGTATAATTAGAATTCAAATAAACTGGAATCTATTGCATTTCTATTAAAAACCCTACTTGTTCATCATCATACGATATCCCCCTCAACTAAAACTTTTATTTTCTATAAAACTAGGAACCCTTGGATGAATAGGTGAAAGAATAAGAGCTCGAGAATGCTCAAACATACCAAAAATCGCTTACTTATTCCTAAACCAAAGATCGACAAAGTCACAGACCCAAACCACACCAAAAGTGGCCGACAAAGAAGCTAGAATTGTTAAGGTCTCTTAAAACGAGCCAAAAGAGGGATGTCAACAAACAAAACAATCAGATCAAGAAGAATTATCGTTGTTTAAAATAAGATGTTGATATTTTTTAAGACATGCATAAAAGTTGGAGGGCCGAGCATAAACGCTGCCAATTGTAGATTAGGGGTTTTTTTTTTTATCAATACTTCACAAGTTAAGTAGAGTTGGTTTGAATTGAATATTATTTCCTCTATTTTTATTTAAACGTACGGTTGCATCTAAATTAAAATTCTCTGCATTATATTATAAATGGTAAAAATAATTTACATATTTACCAGTTTGGCACCGAGACATGCATATCTGATGATATATATATTTTTTTAGAAAATTCCTCCTAATTCAAATAGGGAAGATTTTTTAGTATCTCTTATGTAACAATGTTTTCAAAATTTTCTTCATGGAAAACAATCTACCCAAAATATGTTTTTCGTCCATGAAGACACAATATTTCTTACTTCCTCCCGTATAAAATTAGTATATACACTTTAATAAAATATAGTCTCAATATTATTATGGAATGTTGTAACACTTTTATTGAATACGGAGCAAGTATAATTTTTCATTGTCAACTCTTCTACACTGAGGGAATTGTATTATTGAGTGGAAAATGAACTATTTAAGAAGAAAAATATGCTTTTATATCAATGGACAAATATATCATGAGAATTGATTTTCCTCGTAATATTTATATCAAATCAATTGCCATTACTGTTATTTTAATATCAATTACCAAACGGTCATTAAAGTTTATGCTATTAATTTTAGTATACTTGTTGAGTTATTAGGCATTCAAAGCTATTATGTATAGACTTCATTCCATGTTTTCGTACTGAACACAACTTGGTTGTTCGGGTTCGAAATTAGGGATTTAGATAAGTACGAGAATAGACGATTATATGAGTAATATTGCATTTGTTCTCTATTAGTCTTATGTTACGAGAATGGACAATATCTATCTTGCGCACAATGTTATTACTACTTGCTAATCTTAATATTTCTCATTGTTCGTTATCAACTTATAAATTATATTGGTGTTTTAGAGCTCTCACAGTAGAAGTCGTAGAATGTGCTTCTGGATTGATACCTCAGAAAAATTATAATATTTTAGAGGTAAACAAACAACCATTGTGAGGAAAATAATGATTGAAGAAAATTAATTTTTGCAAGAACATGAGTGCTAAATTACAACTAACCTAAGTCTCGTCAAAAAAAAAAAATTACAACCTAAGCATTATATAATAACATAAGTGCTAAATTAGTAAATTAGGAATGCTAAATAAGAAAATTATGGTAAATTTGATTAGTTATTTTTTACAGCCATTAATGCAAATCGAAAACTTGGAAGGAAAATCTAAAAGTGTATTAGTAATTTCTTTAAAAAAGTGTTTTGTTGTGCAGATTATAAAAGTAGAATTTCAAATGCTTTATATTCCTAATTATAGCACTTAATTTTATTGAATGAAACACGCTCTTGCATAAAAAAATCCTATTATATCCTTAATAATTATTGTTAGTAATATTTGCAATTCTGATTAGGTTTTATATTTGCATTTTGTACATCTTTTTCTCTCTCACTTGTTCAGCGAATTGCTAGTTACGTATTTTTTTCTGTGGAGCATTTATTAACAATTTCTTGCAACATACCTTTTTATACTCAAATTATTTCTTGCATTTTTTTGGATAAATTCTTGACCCATTCGATGTAAAATAATATTATATGGCACTAACTATATAGTGACCTTTTAAATTGACATAGTGACCTTTAACCTAAATATTAGTTTTGTAATGATTTGATCTATATATTGACAATTATTGTATAATGTAATAGTACGTTTTTGAGTATAGAAACCTTTATTTAATACACTAATAAAGTAATTAATAATCTTGAATGCATATATAGTGCAATTTGTGCCCAAAAAATGTACACCGGATAATGAATTCAATACTTTGTCAAAATTTAAGTTTCTCATTGCTATTGATTTGCGATTATTAATTGCGTTGCTTTTTGAGCTGTGATTTCAAAACTCATAACTCCCTCCGTTCCAGTTGTTTTTTATGTTTCCTTTTTGGTACTGTTCCCTTCTATTCTTTACATTTCTTTTTCACTTTATGTTTTTACCATTAAATTACTTAACCCCTAAAATAGATCATATTACCCCTTATTTATTTCCTCATCATTCTTGATTTTTCACCCAAAACTTATCTCATCCACTCTTTTTTAAATATGAAAAGATTGACTTTAATTTATTGCACTCATCTCAAACAAATTAAAAGAATAATACAATCCAAGTAATATCATATAATTTATCCAAATATTAATTTTTCTTAATTACGTGCAATTTTAAAACGTAAAAACAATCGAAACGGAGGAGTATCAGGTCAGTGTGAGACTTATGATTACGAATATAAAATGTAAGTGATGTGTCAAATAAGAAACAAGAAAATCATGCAACTAATGACTTATACGAAAAATGGCAATAACTAGATCAAATCTATCATTCATAGGAATCAAAGCAAACTAATCGGAACAGTACCATACATAATAACTATTCAATCAAGTATTTATCGATTTAGAAAAAAGACTAAAAACCCTAATTGTATCATCAAAAACTCTTAAAAATTAATCTCTAGGATAACAATGCTTCAAAAGTCGTCCATCTACATGACATTAGAACGTTTGCGCGTTCTCTACTTCTCTTTCTTCAGTTGTATGTCTTCTGCCCTTCAATTTCTTCAAACAAACAAGAATAATCTCTTCGGGATTTAATCATCTCAAACTGGTCTTTCCTCAACGTGCCATCTTTTTGTGATAATATCCTTCTGAAATGCGCGCTTTAAGAGATCCACAGTCGTCTTCATGAAACCAATTCCTTTTGTTGGTGATTTTGTCGGGTTGTGGGTTTTTTTATCTTTGGTTTAGAAAGTAAGGATTTTTGTATCCAGATCATTCTGAGAGCTTCTTTTTTTCACCATCCATGGAGATGTAAGTTATGGAAATTTGATTAATTTTTCACGGATCCTGAATAATATAATCTAATAGAGAGAAATTTTGAAAAAGAGAATTAATGAAGGTTGTATGTGTAGGTGGAGGACTGTTATTATGAATGAATGATGAAAAGTAGCTTAGTGTTTAAAAGCCTTTTATAATCCTAACAAATGTAAGTTTACATTTATACAAATCCAAGATATATTATTATCCAGATATTTGTTATGATCATATCTTAACTAATTTTTTGATGCAAATATCTTAACTAATTAATAGCTTATTACGAGGATTCCTATTTCCTAATTACAATAACCACATTAGTACTCGTCTTGATATTTAAGAATTAGTTATCTGGTTTAATGACAGTAGTATTCTTAAGAGATATTGGTAAAGTGTCAATATTCTAATAGTAATATCTTTTTCAACATAACATATTGCATACAGCTATTAGGAAATCACTTCGATATGGTCAAAGTGTGTCAATAGCGGCGTTAGTTCTTGTAATTTTGTAAATTAAACTAGGAATTCTACTTCGATCATCTTAAGCCGCCTTATTAGGAATCCTAATGCATTCTATAAATTCTACTTTTCTTCATCTTACCAATTCTCATCCATAACTAAACATACATTTTCTTTCTTCAGATATCCCTCTTTCTTTTTCCATCCTAAGTTCTTTTAGTCTAACAACATGCAGAATTCATGGCTCCCACAAAACTCATCAAATTTACCTAATTACCCCTCCATAGATGGAACTCGTGAAGAGTACGGACGTCTGGAATGCTCGAAATACCAAAATCCTTACACTAAGCCCAAAGATCAACAAACCCCAACCGCACCAAAAGTGGCAACAATAATAAGAATTGTACAAGTCTCTTAAAAACGAGCATAAGAAGGATGTAACAACAAAAGATTGTTGAGTCGCAAAAACGTATGTAAAAATGATGTTATGGGCAAATATTTCAAGGAAAATAATGATGTAAGCCAAGTTAAGATCGAGACGATTAAGTCAAGAAGAGTTACTATGTTCACAAGAAGATATTGAAGGTCAAGAAGATAGAAGACATGCATGAAGATAGAGGATAATCGTTTGAATTAGATTAGGGTTTTAGATAGTCTTTTTTAAATCGATAGTTGGACAAGTAAGTAGTATCAGTTGCTATTGTTGAATAGTATTTTATATTTCTTAAGTGATCGATTAGCATGAATAGTATTTCTATTGTAGAGTATTAGTGCATAATGAGAATGTCTGAATTCATCAACAATTAATATTACTTGGCCTGCTTGTTCGGATATAAACTTCTCATTGTTCTGAACTTCTAAATGTATTGGCGAGCGAACAAATTGAGTTTGTTTAATTTTTTGTGGTTCCACAACAATAGTTTTCACCGCGCTTTCGATGAGTGAACTAAACTTATTACACGCGAAGTTATAAATATCTACTCCTTCGTTCTTTTTTGTTTGTCTTGTTGGAATCGGGGAGAGAATAAGAAAAAATGAATCTTTTAGTTCATAGAATGTGTTAATTTCATAAGATTTTATTTGAAAGAGAGTTATTGCTTTATATTTAGTAGAATGGGAAAAGTAATAATGATGTGTTGAAAAGTAAATTTTGGAGTAATCTAGATAGTGGTAAAATATGATGGAAGAAAAATAATAAATGTGATTCAATTTACCATGGAAAATGTGAATAAAGTTGAAGTTTAAAATAGAAAGGATTTTAAGTAGGACAAACATTAGGAACACCATAAAAGGAAACAGGACAAATAAAAGGGAACAGAGGGAATAGTTTATTCACCGTTTTTTAATTAATTTATGTTTATTTAATAATTATAATTATAATAACATTTGATACACAGAGTACTTCAAAACCAAACAAGAGTAAATCAAAAGTAAAATCCTATTAAAAAAATTCAAAAGTAAATGACGAATCAAAAAAAGTATATATACCATGAAGATCAAGAGGAAATTAATGAAGAATAGTAATACGGTTGTAATTTAGGAATATACCCCGTAAACCCTATTAATTACGAATGTCACTTTCCAAGCAAAAGATTCTCTAAAACAATATAAGATATGATCATTAATTAGATATATAGTAAACAACTCTCACCTTATCACGAGTCCACATTTTTCTTCGAAACGAAACAGTTTAATTCTTCTCCGTTCATGGAGGATCTTGGTCCTCTAGTGGTGATGTGAGTTCAAAATTGCTAATACCGCTGAAAATCTGGAGCTTGGAGTAGATCAAAATTTGGTAATTTCTCAAAAGAATGAAAATTGTCGTTCTCAAATGGAACGCTGATGGCCTGTGATCAAACTGATGAGATTATTAGCAAAATGCGAGCTCTTGATATCGTATGGATGAGCTTGAGAATCGTGAAGAAGTTTTTTGGAAACAAAGAAGCGCCAAGATTGGTTGGCGCATGGGGACAAAAACACCTCTTTTTTCATAAGAAAGCCACTCAAAGAAGGGTAGAAACGGGATTTGGAGGTTAAATGATGAGGCTTGGCAATTCCTATGATAATGAGAGCAAATTTCGGAAATTGTGGATTATTTCGAGGGATTATTTCCACCTGTGGTAACATTGAAGCTTCGAGGTCATTTGTTGTTGTTCTGCTCTCTTGGTTGCACAAATTGCTTAATCTTGCTGCTCTTTCGTGGTGATGAGGTCAAAGAGGCTCTTTTCCAAATGCACCCCTCCAAAGCTCCTGGCCCGGATGGTATGTCAGCTCTCTTTTTTCAGAAATTTTGGCATATTGTTGGCAATGATGTATAGCTCGAGTGCTTGGAATTTTAAATAATGGTGAGGACATAGGTTCTATTAATCAGACTCATTTGGTGCTTATCTAAGAAAAAAGTTAGTGAGTCTCCTGCTGATTTTAGACCTATTAGCCTTTGCAAGTGCTGTATAAAATTGTTTCCAAGGTCTGGCTAACAGATTGAAATGTGTGCTGCCTGATATCATTCATGAAATCAAAGGTGGCTTTGTCCGGGCGATTGATCACGGATAATATTTTGGTTGCCTATGAATGTTTCCACTATTTGAGGAAAAAAAGGAAGGGGAAAAAAGGCTTTTAGGTCTCAATTGGACATGAGCAAAGCTATGATAGGGTGGAATGGGACTACTTGAGCTTCTCATGCACAAAATGGTTTCCCTCGCTCCTTTTCTGGTGTGGTTATGAATTGTGTTCGCTCTTCTTCTTTTGAGGTTTTGGTAATGGCCAACCTCGAAGGAATTTGTTGCTTCTCTGTGGTCTTAGGCAGGGGGATCCGCTCTCACCCTTCCTGTTTCTCTGTGCCGGAGGGTTTGTCTGCTTTGTTGAGAATGCTGAAATGAAAAGAAATTCATGGTGTGAAATTGGCCGGCATGTGAATCCAATCTCCACTTATTTTTGCTGATGATAGCCTGCTTTTGTTCGGGCTAATGAGAGAGGAGTGATAAAGTTATGGATATCTGTCCACTTATGAAATTGCTTCTGGTCAGAACTGAATATGGAGAAGTCCGAGGTTTCTTTAGCGAAATGTTGATGCAGCAGAGAGAATTTGCTTCAGATGAAGTTGTCTTTTAAGGCTGTTGATACATGACAAATATTTAGGTTTGCCTACTTATTTGGGTGGTTCTAAGAAACAGGTCTTTCATATATCAGGAGCGTGTCTGGAAAAGTTGAAAGGGTGGAAGGAAATGTTCTTATCTCAAGCTGGGCGCGAGGTATTAATTAAATCTGTGGCCAGGCCATCCCACTTATGCTATTGCAATGCTTCAAAATTCCTCATAGCATACTTTTGGACATTGAAAAATATTGTAGACAATTCTTTTGGGGGCAAAAAGGAGATAAAAAGAAAATCTGTTGGATCTCTTAGGACAAACTTCTGTGTTCTAAGAAAGATGGTGGTCTTGGATTTAGGTGTTTGCGCACCTTTAATATGGCCATGCTTGGTAAGCAAGCTTGGAGGGTCCTTACTCATACTAATTCCCTGATGTTTAAAGTGCTCAAAGGCAAATATTTTCCCTCGTGCTCTTTTATGGAAGCCAAATTATCCCCTGCCTCTAGCTACACGTGGAGGTCGATTTTGGAGGCGCGTGATGTCATTAAGCTCGGGGCTAGGAAGGTGTTGGGCAATGGTACTACTACTCGTATCTGGGATGACCCTTGGGTGCCTTCTCTGCTTAGCTTCCGTCCTATCTCTGCTCACTATGAGGTGGATCCCCCTCCTTTTTGTGTGCGTGACTTGTGGATGGGTAGAAGTTGGAATGTTACTCTTCTTTGGAGTTTTTTTTGCGAGCTTGAAGTGAATGAAATCCTCAAAGTTCCCATTCTCATGTTTGACAGTGATGATAAGTGGTGCTGGCACTTCTCTAAGCGCGGGCTTTTCACGGTTAAGAGCGCTTATCATGCCCTCCGGGCTGTCGAGTCGCAGCAAATCCCCTCCTCCTCTACCTCCTTGCCGGCTTTTGGGTGGAATAATCTTTGGCTCGCTAAAATCCCGCCGAAATTGCGTATGTTTGGTTGGASGTCTTTGCTCAAAGGTATTGCTGTTAATCARAATATTTGTATTCGTGGTATGGAGGTGGACAGTATTTGCAAGCTCTGTGGTAATGATGTCGAGTKTGWGGAGCATTTGTTTATTAGATGCCCAGATTCAATTCTCATATGGAAACTTTCCCCTTTGAGGCTTCAAATGGAGGACTTTTCTGACTCCAATTTTTCTGAYATGTGTATRTWCTTCRTAAATAAGCATATGGACTTGAAKTGGTGGGAATGTTTCTGGTGTGTGATCTGGCATATTTGGACGAGAAGGAATGCGTGGACTTTTGACAACAAACGGGTCTCTCTTGATGTGGTTATCCACAGGATTAATGGTGTACTGGCCGAGGTCGATCTGAGGTCCACTTTGCAGCCGGTTGCGTCCCCCCCTACAGCCTTGCACACGAATTGGACTCCTCCCGATGTTGGAATTTATAAACTGAACTCTGATGCTGCCTCTTTGGGRAGCTTAGGGGGTGGCTTTGGTGGTGTTGTGAGGGACTGGGAGGGTGCTGTTAAGGTGGCCACTTGCCTTCGCATTGATTCTTCTTGGGAGGTGGATGTTATGGAGGTTGCTGCGATGCGCCACGCCCTTCGGGTTGCTCTTGACGCTGGCTTTAGCTCGCTTGTGTTGGAGACTGATTGCTATAAGGTGTTTCACCACCTCAAGTTTAATGTTCATGAAGATACTTTTTTTGGCAAAGTTGTGGATGATATTCGAAGACTTGTTGGGCTGTGCTCTTTGTGTTCTTTCTCTTTTGTCAAAAGAGCTGGTAATCAGGTGGCTCACACCTTAGCTAATATGAGTAAACTTTGTACTGAGATGAGGGTGTGGCTAGAAAACTTTCCATGTGATGTAGCTCCTCTTGTACTTGCTGATTTGGAGTAATAAATTTAGCCTATTTTGGCTTTCCCGTCAAAAAAAAAAAAAAAGATATATAGTAACAACATTTGGATAGTATTGGATTGTATAAATGTGAACACACATTGATTAGGATTATAAAATGCATTCAAACCCTACTTTGATCATCATAATAACAATCTCCACACAACTCATCATTAGGATCATATATATATACACACACATTAGGTATTTTAATAAGATTTTTCAATTGTTAGTTAGATAAGGTACTTTTTTTCTAAAAATTAATTCATTTTTTTAGATAAGGGCCCTAATTCTACCTTCTTTGCAAATTTGCAATGTTCATTTCCAATCTTCAGTAAATTATAATTGCAATTTTGGGAATAATCAAATAATTCCTCCCTAAAATATCTCTTGCTCCAAATTTTCGACAATTTTCTCTTCTCAAAAGTTCCAATTTTCCATTTTTTTGTTCAATGTTTGATTTTTTTTTTCCGTAGATAATCACTCTCTTATAATTCCAAACTTTTAATATAATTATTTTATTATTTGAGGGCCTCATTTTCAAATTTTGCACAAGGCCTCCAATTTTATTAGGACGACCGTGTTCTTTGGAGCAAAAGTGTCCACACAAAAGTTATCGACCAAACTTGGATGTTTATTTTATAATATAACGTAGATTATTAAAAGTGAAGAATAGTGTTCAAGTGGTTAAAATTTCTCTCCCGATTTCAGGAGATCCTATGATCGATTCTCATCCCCGTCCTTGTACAGTTGTGTCTCACTTAGTACATACCAAAAATAATTAAATAAATAATCTTAGCTATTATTTATACAACTCTAAGATAATAATTAATCTACTGTAATATAACAAACAATCTTTCCATAATATAATATCTTCACAAACTAATCTATCTATAACTATATACTGAAACAGAATTAAGCTGATGTAATGATGATATCATCCTGCTATACTAWGTGTCAAGCTCACGTCGCACGTCTGATGTCAGCAACACATTAAATAATAAAATAAAAAATATTTTACATACAAAATAAATTTAAAACATAAAATTATCTACATTATCGTTAAATTTAAATACATAACTAAAAAAATCTTAATTTTTTCAAACGCTTAAACCATTTTTTTTAAAAAAATACTCTTTAAACCACTTAAATTTAAATATTAACTAAATAAACCTCCTAGAAACTACAAGATAAACCTAGAAAATTGTATTTTCAATAACAAATACTCTATCTGTATCTTCCCTCTAACTATTTTAAATAAAATTTGGATTAAATTATATGAATAAAATTAAAGTTAAAATAATATTTTTCATTTGCATCTACTACGTCCCGTGAATAATAAAAACTAGATAATAATCTAACCTAGAAAATTCGATTTCACATAACAAACAACATAAACATTGTGATGCAACATGCTAGTATCACACGGGTCCTAAACATGATAATTAATATAGAATAACAAGCTTATGGAAGCAACCAATCAGCTAAAAATCATCTTATTAGATTAGTAAATAAAATATTGTGCATCGCACTAGTCCTAAACTAGTATTCTACATTGTATTTGGAAAATATCACATTAAAGTTATGGAAAATGAGTGTGATCATCATTCTAAATTTTATATTCCATCATTATTTTATATTGCTACGACCGTATGTATCTTGCTGGAATGATAGGAGTAGCTAAGATCGAAAACATCCCATCATTATTCTAATTAAAGATTATATGTTTTTAATACGGAATAAATCATGTCAACAACGGTGGTAAAATCTATAATGAGGTATGTCAATACAATAGTAGGTTGAATAGGTAATTCATGATGGAAAAGATAGATTATATGATGTAAAATAAATAACTTTTCCCCTGTTGAGGGGATGTAAATAAATAACTAAATGGTATAAATTAAACATCTAATTACCAAAGAGTATCAACTTATGGCAATCAATTACGAAGGTATAAATTTAACCGTAAATTTAAACATTTAAGTTGTTTGTAAAGGAGTAGTTTGGTTAAAATTGTTACTCCCTTTGTTTGAAAACAATGTTACACTTTGATCCAAACCCTTCTTATAAATCTAATTCTTTCACCTCTAAACAGATAATGGAAATAAGAGTGTCATATATATAGTATTGTCTTATATACAATTATTAAGAAGATGCGTCTCCCAAAGCCAACATATTTAAAAGGACAAGATTTAATCACTAATTATTACAAGTTCAGTGTAACGATTAGAAGCTCCATTATTGYTCTCATGCATTTTGAGAAACTCCATTTTCAAGATTCATACAAAGCTCAACAAAAATCTTATCTTAGTATAGAGCAATTGAATTTTTACGAACTACAACATGCTAGAAATCGTAGATGTTAACTACACCGATATGTTGTATTATAATGACGTGCTACATTGGGTATATGATCGTATATTTGAACTTTCTATTGAGTTAAAATTAGAAGCTATAAAGGGAAGGATAGGTTTTATTATAACCACTTTTTAAGATATAAGATGTATTGACGTCTATTTGTTATGATTTGGGAAGGTTCTATGCCCTATAGTTTGCAATGTTTCCTTTGAATTGAAATTTTATTAGCTTGTAATGTTTTCATTGAATTGAAATTGAGTTCAATAATTTCATAATTTTTATGCACAAATGATTGACATGGTCCCCAGACTAACAACCACCACGACAACACACATTATAGAAACATCTAAAAAAACACCAAACAATGGATCCTACTAATAAATACAATGGGGAAAAAAGTACGGGTCACGCCGGACTAAAAGACTAATTCTTGTACT